>CM031923.1:3507004-3509504 GCA_018703695.1 Prunus fruticosa | reverse complement strand
CTTTAAATCTAGTGAGTTTGCAACTCGTAGGAGTGTCACTTTCAACGTGCTCGACATTGGGCTGAGTTTCTAAAAACAACCTTGCACACCGAGGTTAAACTTTACCGGCTCCACTCCAACTCGCCGCTCCCCCACTAGTCCGAAGGCAACAAAACATTTTGTTTTTGATTTTGATGAAAATTTCAGTTTTTAATGAATGTTGTTTTGAAAAGGTTCTTTAGATTGCGACATCATTGCTACTCTTAAGATTGTCATCCTCGACTTGCTCGTGCATTGGGCTCACACCGTGCACACATAAGCAATGCCTAGACAATCCCAATCATAACTCAACCCCGCCCACTCGGAGGATTGGATAGCTTCTTCCAAAGCCAACCTACCCCCAAATGTTATTGAGTGGCAAACAATTCGCTTAGCTTCTTCATCAACTCCGCCAAAAGCCATCCTCGACATACCCGTGCATTGAGAAGGTTTGGTGGCGGTACTCCCAACACAAAAGCAAACCGAGGACAACCCCAAGCAAAGTTCACTTGAAGCCAACCCATCGCCCCCACACCAGTGGGTGAATGGTGCGTCCTCGCCGGGGTTTGGCATAGACATTCCCTCGCATGCAAAAGATTGTCGATGCGAAAGACTGTCTATGGCAACCCGGGGAAGGAAACACCATTCACTCACTCCCGACCGGCGCGGCATGGCGGTGATTGGATAGTTACGGATTGAGCACTTGCCAAGGATCAAAATTTGTAATTTAGAAGAAACATTTTCAAAAAGTTTTTAAAATCTTGTGGGTTCGCAACTCGCAGGAGTGTCACTTTCAACGTGCTCGACATTGGGCTGAGTTTCTAAAAACAACCTTGCACACCGAGGTTAAACTTTACCGGCTCCACTCCGACTCGCCACACGCCCACAAATCCGAAGGCAACAGAACATTTGTTTTTGATTTTGATGAAAATTTCAGTTTTTAATGAATGATGTTTTGAAAAGGTTCTTTAAATCTAGTGGGTTCGCAACTCGGAGGATTGTCACTTTCAACGTGCTCTGACATTGGGCTGAGTTTCTAAAAACAACCTTGCACACCGAGGTTAAACTTTACCGGCTCCACTCCGACTCACCGCTTGCCCACTAGTCCGAAGGCAACGAAACATTTGTTTTTGATTTTGATGAAAATTTCGATTTTTAATGAATGTTGTTTTGAAAAGGTTCTTTAAATCTAGTGAGTTTGCAACTCGTAGGAGTGTCACTTTCAACGTGCTCGACATTGGGCTGAGTTTCTAAAAACAACCTTGCACACCGAGGTTAAACTTTACCGGCTCCACTCCGACTCGCCGCTCCCCCACTAGTCCGAAGGCAACAAAACATTTGTTTTTGATTTTGATGATTTTTTTTGAAAACATTGGCTTGGCAAACCACAATCCGCGACTATCCACCCACCGCCACCCCACACGGGTGGTTGTTGTTGCGAAATGAGGTTGTGGTCGACATGCCCGCGCATTTGAGAAGGAGTTCCAAGCACTCCGTGCTCTCCCATGCCAAAAAAAAGCCTAGACAACCCCATTTCGCAACTTCCACGCCTTTTTTCCCCCTCACCCATGGCGGCGGCGTGGTGGCGGCGGCCGGATTCCGGCCACCACCGCCATGGGTGGCAGCCCCCCGACCCCGACACCAAACCCATAATACCGAGGCAACATATCGAGGCAACATGACATGGGTGTGGCGTGATGGAAGGGGGCTGCAGCTAGGAGGGCATGGGCTGCCATGCATATGCAGGCAACACACACCCCCCTATATAGCATTTTATGCATTTAGCCCTTTGACAGGAAGAGACATCACCTATGCGCGAGGAGTCATAATGGGCTCTAAATAATTCAATTTAAGGTATTTGGACGAGATTTTTTGCAGGGATGCTAAGGAAAATGCAATCTATGATGGGAAAAAGTTTCATAAATTTATGAAGTCGGGAAGTATTTTTTATTATTTTTAGAAGTCGTAAAATTGAAAAAATCATTAAAAAAAATCTGGGAGGAATTTTTTAGTTCCGTTGCTTGGAGAAGGTCCTAAAAATCATATACTAATTATGGGGAGCTTATTGTGCGAGGAAATTTCAATAAAAATGGGGTTTGACAAGGTTTGAAAAATTCTGTCGACAACCCCAGCCCAGGCCGCCGCATGCTGCGCGCAGCCCATGGCATGCCGTGTCTCGCTGAGCCTCGCTGTCGCAGAAACCAGCACGCTGCGCGCACGCTGCCGGCATGCTGCGCGCAGGATGCCGGCACGCTGCGCGCACGCTGGGCGCAAGCCACGGCAGGACAAGGATCTCTAGCCTCACTGCGATATTTGAAAAAATCTGCGCGAGCATCGCTGTCGAGAGAACCAGCACGCTGCGCGCAAGCTGCCGGCACGCTGCCGGCATGCTGCGCGCAGGGTGCCGCACGCTGCGCGCACGCTGCCGCATGCTGCGCACAGGCTGCCGGCACGCTGCGCGCACGCTGGGCGCAAGCCACTG
>CM031923.1:3499504-3502004 GCA_018703695.1 Prunus fruticosa | reverse complement strand
CCAAATGTTTTTGAGAGGGTGGCAAACAATTCGCTTAGCTTCTTCATCAACTTCGCCAAAAGCCATCCTCGACATACCCGTGCATTGAGAAGGTTTGGTGGCCGTACTCCCAACACAAAAGCATACCGAGGACAACCCCAAGCAAAAGCTCACTCAAAGCCAACGCATCGTCACCACGTTCGTGTGGCCAACAATTGGCTAGCTTCTTCATCAACCCCGCCGAAAGCCATCCTCGACATACCCGTGCATTGAGAAGGTTTGGTGGCCGTACTCCCAACACAAAAGCAAACCGAGGACAACCCCAAGCAAAGTTCACTTGAAGCCAACCCATCGCCCCCCACACTAGTGGGTGAATGGTGCGTGCTCGCCGGGCTTTGGCATAGACATTCCCTCGCATGCAAAAGATTGTCGATGCGAAAGACTGTCTATGGCAACCCCGGGGGAAGGAAACACCATTCACTCACTCCCGACCGGCGCGGCATGGCGGTGATTGGATAGTTACGGATTGAGCACTTGCCAAGGATCAAAATTTGTCATTTAGAAGAAACATTTTCAAAAAGTTTTTAAAATCTTGTGGGTTTGCAACTCGCAGGAGTGTCACTTTCAACGTGCTCGATATTGGGCTGAGTTTCTAAAAACAACCTTGCACACCGAGGTTAAACTTTACCGGCTCCACTCCGACTCGCCACTCGCCCACAAATCCGAAGGCAACAGAACATTTGTTTTTGATTTTGATGAAAATTTCAGTTTTTAATGAATGATGTTTTGAAAAGGTTCTTTAAATCTAGTGGGTTCGCAACTCGAGGAGTGTCACTTTCAACGTGCTCGACATTGGGCTGAGTTTCTAAAAACAACCTTGCACACCGAGGTTAAACTTTACCGGCTCCACTCCGACTCACCGCTTGCCCACTAGTCCGAAGGCAACGAAACATTTGTTTTTGATTTTGATGAAAATTTCGATTTTTAATGAATGTTGTTTTGAAAAGGTTCTTTAAATCTAGTGAGTTTGCAACTCGTAGGAGTGTCACTTTCAACGTGCTCGACATTGGGCTGAGTTTCTAAAAACAACCTTGCACACCGAGGTTAAACTTTACCGGCTCCACTCCGACTCGCCGCTCCCCCACTAGTCCGAAGGCAACAAAACATTTGTTTTTGATTTTGATGATTTTTTTTGAAAACATTGGCTTGGCAAACCACAATCCGCGACTATCCACCCACCGCCACCCCACACGGGTGGTTGTTGTTGCGAAATGAGGTTGTGGTCGACATGCCCGCGCATTTGAGAAGGAGTTCCAAGCACTCCGTGCTCTCCCATGCCAAAAAAAAGCCTAGACAACCCCATTTCGCAACTTCCACGCCTTTTTTTCCCCCTCACCCATGGCGGCGGCGTGGTGGCGGCGGCCGGATTCCGGCCACCACCGCCATGGGTGGCAGCCCCCGACCCCGACACCAAACCCATAATACCGAGGCAACATATCGAGGCAACATGACATGGGTGTGGCGTGGGGGGAAGGGGGCTGCAGCTAGGAGGGCATGGGCTGCCATGCATATGCAGGCAACACACACCCCCCTATATAGCATTTTATGCATTTAGCCCTTTGACAGGAAGAGACATCACCTATGCGCGAGGAGTCATAATGGGCTCTAAATAATTCAATTTAAGGTATTTGGACGAGATTTTTTGCAGGGATGCTAAGGAAAATGCAATCTATGATGGGAAAAAGTTTCATAAATTTATGAAGTCGGGAAGTATTTTTTATTATTTTTAGAAGTCGTAAAATTGAAAAAATCATTAAAAAAATCTGGGAGGAATTTTTTAGTTCCGTTGCTTGGAGAAGGTCCTAAAAATCATATACTAATTATGGGGAGCTTATTGTGCGAGGAAATTTCAATAAAAATGGGGTTTGACAAGGTTTGAAAAATTCTGCGACAACCCCAGCCCAGGCCGCCGCATGCTGCGCAGCCCATGGCATGCCGTGTCTCGCTAGCCTCGCTGTCGCAGAACCAGCACGCTGCGCGCACGCTGCCGGCATGCTGCGCAGCAGGATGCCGGCACGCTGCGCGCACGCTGGGCGCAAGCCACGGCAGGACAAGGATCTCTAGCCTCACTGCGATATTTGAAAAATCTGCGCGAGCATCGCTGTCGCAGAGAACCAGCACGCTGCGCGCAAGCTGCCGGCACGCTGCGCGCACGCTGGGCGCAAGCCACTGCAGGACAAGGATCTCTAGCCTCACTGCGATATTTGAAAAAATCTGCGACAACCCCAGCCCAGGCTGCGGCATGCTGCGCGCAGCCCATGGCAGGACATGTCTCGCGAGCATCGCTGTCGCAGAACCAGCACGCTGCGCGCAAGCTGCCGCACGCTGCGCGCATGCTGCCGGCATGATGCGCGCGGGCTGCGGCACGCTGCGCGCGCACGCTGCCGGCATGCTGTCACGGCAGGACAAGGATCTCTAGCCTCACTGCGATATTTTAAAAATCTGCGACAACCCCAGCCCA
>CM031923.1:3489504-3494504 GCA_018703695.1 Prunus fruticosa | reverse complement strand
TAGGCCTCCACCAACTCCTCGGTCACCCCTTCCGGCAGCGGAGGCGGATCCCGGAGGAAGTTCAGGTTCAGCTTTTGGCCTGCGTTATACCGTTTGAAACGGTCTGCCAGGTCCTCACACTGCTCCATCACCTCCTTATCCAGCATCCGAGTGAACGCCTCTGAGGATAGATAATCGGTGACAGCCTTCACCTTCGCCTCCCTCACCTCCTTGGTATGCGACGTTCGGCCGCACCCATTGCCACCTCTCCTGCCGCCTTCGCCGCAGCGCCTCCGCCGATTCCTTTTCGGCCGCCGCCAACTTCGAGGAGAGCTCTCGATCTTCGCAGCATTATCTACGGCATGCCGACCCGCCTCCTCCAGCAGCCCTGAGCTTCGGCAAGCTTCGAACGGTGCTCCTCAGCCCTTGTGTGGTACCGTTCGGCAGCATTTACGGCCCGCTTTACGCAGAGCCACATTTCCATATCCGCCTGCACAACAGCAATCCATTAGCGACCGAATACAGAAAAAAAAAAAAAAACAAAACAAAACAAAGCAAACACTTACCGCAGCCTGAAGCCGGAAAGCTCGACCGGTGTGCTCGCGCGGCGTCTTCATCGACAGCTGTTCAATCTCTCGCAGCTCCATCTCAGCGCCATCGATCATGCTGTTGATGAACGGCACGGCCTTCCGAGGACAAGCAATATTTACAGGCCCCTCATCCTCCCCACCCTCATCATCGGGCATAAGCACCGAAGTCCCCTCGTTCGGCCCCATCGGTTTCCTCGGCAACGGCGTCACGTCGAGGGCACCCTCGATCTGCCTTTTGCCAGTCACCTGGAGGTGGACCTCCCGAACGGCTTCGGCTTCGGCCATCCTCTTCGCCTGGCGGCGCTCGGCCACCGTCATCTCGTCACCGGGCAGTGCAGCGGCTTTCCTCTTCTTCGGCAGGGAGGACTCAACCTTCTTCTTCTGCTTCTGCTTCTCTTCTGCGCCCCTTGACTTTCCAGCCGGCGCTTTGTCTTCTCACTCATTGGCCTCCCACCCGCCACTGAAACAACAAGTTAAGATCAGAAATAAAACAAAGTGAGAAGAAGAACGGAAATATGAGCCGAACGGCACCACTTACTCTGCCTTTTTTGCTCCTCCTCTTCCTCCTTCACCCTTCGGTCGTGCTCGGCCTTTCCGATCAGCCCTGCCTGGAACAGATTCCGGAAGTTGAGCAGCTCTTTGAAGAAGCCCCCTTCTTCAGATATCTTCTCTCGGACCCGTTCGATAGCCTCTATCTCCCGGATCGGATGCGGCAGGCCGTTTCAATGACACTGCGCAAACAGTATACGTTAGAAGAACAACAAAAAAAAAGAATAAAAAATACAAGCTGATGACCGAACGGTACAGCTAGACCTACCGACTGTTTGGAAGGTTCTAGGGATCCGCCTCTCTACAATTACCCCGGTGCCGATTCCCAATCACCCGAGACAATAACCCGACGCTTGCGCCAGGTCTTTTGGGAGCTCGGCACCCCAACCACAAAATGTCCACGCTGCCCTGCCGAAAGGCAGTTGGACTGCACCCACCCCCTGATCGCCACTTTTCGCCTTCGTCACGCTGTCCAGTTGGGCGAACTGCTCATAGGTTGGCTCCCCTTCCCAGCCTGGTTGAACGCGGCATCGTCCCGATCAATGTAATCCAAAAGTTTGGATTGTATTGACCCAGCGCGTATCCAAGCGCCGAAAGGATCTTCTGCACCGAAGGCCGCAGCGGCAGCCGAAGCCCATGCTTAAAAACATCAGTGAAAAAGACAACTCCTTTGTCATTATCACTTAACGACTCCAAGGGCTCTGGGATCCGCATCCCTCCGAAGCCGGAATGTTAAACTCGGCCCGGATCTTGGCCAGCTCACCTTCGGTCATGACGTTCGGCTCTAGGTGATCTACTCCGAACACCAACTCCTTCGGCTGCGCCATTGGGATCCGCTGCCTACCCTTGACAACGGTCACCACCCCCTCCCCTGCCACAGCTCCTGACACATCGGCCGTATCAGCTCCACGACCAGATGTGGAAGGCTCACCAGTCCCACCATCCCCAGCTTCGGTGGGAGCCTCCGTTCCAATACGGTCACCACCCCCTCCCCTGCAACAGCTCCTGACACATCTCCCACTTGAGAGGACGCACGAGAAGTGCCCCGCCCTCAGCACACTCTTCTGTTTCCCCCTGGACTTCAACACTTGAGGACCTAGCAGATTCGGCCCTAGGAGAATCGGCTCTCTCATGGACCTCAGTAGAACTTCCCGAGGACGATCTCGTCCTCGAACGCCACCGGACTACGCCTACTCTCGGATTCGGTATCAGACATCTACAAACACAAACGAAGGGAAACTAAATGCCATGCTACAATCAAACACTCATCCTACACCCTAGAGATTCATGTTCATCAACATTCAAACATGCTCATCGACATTCATACATGTTCATACATGTTCATGCACCCAATCAACAACTTTGATCCAACTTAAGATGAAGTAAAGCCACATACCTTGTTTGCACGGTGGTTCTTTTCTCCGGAAATCGCCTCCGCCTTTAAAACAATATCTGGAAATCGCCTTCAAAGCCTTCGCTCAATCGCCGGAAATCGCCTCTCACGAGCTCTGATTGCTCTCAAAAATTACCAAGTCATTAAACCTTCATCCCTTTCTCCTATTTATTAGACGAACGTTGCATCGGGATACGAAGCTATGCCTCGAGCCACGAAACGACGCTACCTCTCAGGAGAGCCATGCCGCCACGTGCCACGCTTGCATATGGAAGTCCAATCGACGGCGGTCCAATCGTGCAGAAGTCCAATCATCAGAACCCGACGCGTTTCACTTCTCACGCGCTACATATTTTGGCTCAAGCTTTCCGAACGGCAGGCGCACATTGGTTGATTTCTCAATCACCTCTCGTGCCGAACGGCAGGCGCACATTGGTTAATTTCTCAATCACCTCTCGTGCCGAACGCCCAAGTGCCGAACGGCAGGCGCACGGATGTGAATTTTCATTCACCCCTCGTGCCGAACGGCAGGCGCACATTGGTTGATTTCTCAATCACCTCTCGTGCCGAACGCCCATGTGCCGAACGGGAGGCGCACGGATGTGAATTTTCATTCACCCCTCGTGCCGAACGGCAGGCGCACATTGGTTGATTTCTCAATCACCTCTCGTGCCGAACGCCCATGTGCCGAACGGCAAGCGCACGGGTGTGAATTTTCATTCACCCCTCGTGCCGAATGGCAGGCGCACATTGGTTGATTTCTCAATCACCTCTCGTGCCGAACGCCCATGTGCCGAATGGCAGGCGCACAGATGTGAATTTTCATTCACCCCTCGTGCCGAACGGCAGGCGCACATTGGTTGATTTCTCAATCACCTCTCGTGCCGAACGCCCATGTGCCGAACGGGAGGCGCACAGTCGTGAGTTCTCACTCACCCCTTGTGCCGAACGCCCATGTGCCGAACGGCAGGCGCACTTTGGTTGATTTCTCAATCACCTCTCGTGCCGAACGGCAGGCGCACATTGGTTGATTTCTCAATCACCTCTCGTGCCGAACGCCCATGTGCCGAACGGCAGGCGTACGGATGTGAATTTTCATTCACCCCTCGTGCCGAACGGCAGGCGCACATTGGTTGATTTCTCAATCACCTCTCGTGCCGAACGCCCATGTGCCGAACGGGGAGCGCACAGTCGTGAGTTCTCACTCACCCCTTGTGCCGAACGCCCATGTGCCGAACGGGGGCGCACGGATGTGAATTTTCATTCACCCCTCGTGCCGAACGGGGAGGCGCACGTCGTGAGTTCTCACTCACCCCTTGTGCCGAACGCCCATGTGCCGAACGGCAGGCGCACGGATGCGAATTTTCATTCACCCCTCGTGCCGAACGGCAGGGTCACGGTTGTGATTTTCAGTCACCTCTCGTGCCGAACGACAGGCGCACAATGGTTGATTTCTCAATCACCTCAGGACCTTCAGGATCAGAACACCGTCTCTTTCCGAAGCTCACTCGCTCGGGCACTTGGGGGACTACATACCACCATCGGCAACAATGAGACCATCGAGTCCGGGTCAGAATGCCGAAGACATATTCAAGTCCCCAACCGAGAAGCTTCTCAATCGGTAACTTGGGGGACTCCTGTTTGTACCATATCTGACCCTCCACTCATACAACGACACGTGGATCAGAGAAGCTTGCCCAAGTGCCCAAAGCCTCGAACAATCGGCATCGGCTCCGATGGCATTGTCTCAAGGCTGCGAACAGTCGCTACAGGCCAACTCGTCTACAATCGGTACCGATCGTAGAGACTTAGCCTCGAAGCACCCGCCTGAAATATCTAAGGACTCGTGTCAACCTCATAGGCCCTCCCACGAGTCCCACATCGGAAATGAACACCACAAGCATCCCAAATGCCCTCTATAAATACACCCCTTCACCATCAACAAAGGGGTAAGACTTTTCAGCTTGACTTTTATACTTCTATATAATCAACAGCAAGAGCTCTTATAAACAAACTTACTTTGGCATCGGAGGGTCTTAGGCTGGTTCCACACGGTTCCATAGACCTCACGAGCTTCGCTCATCTTCTATTCAGGATCAGCATCCGAGGGGCAGGAAGGATCTGCATCCAACACTCAATCGATCTCTTGATCGTCCATCCCACTTGTAAGTTGCACTCATCTCTATCTATTCAAGTTTTAGTGCCAACAAGCACAATGGCTAACCGAGAATGCGGCTGCACCGAGTGGAGCCAAGCCCGCACCGCTAGGCATGACAAGAATACCATGAAATCTAGGCAACCAGGCAACCAGGCAACCGATATGTTGTGGGTTTGTAACTCGTAGGAGTGTCACTTTCAACGTGCTCGATATTGGGCTGAGTTTCTAAAAACAACCTTGCACACCGAGGTTAAACTTTACCGGCTCCACTCCGACTCCGCCACTCGCCCACAAATCCGAAGGCAACAGAACATTTGTTTTTGATTTTGAT
>CM031923.1:3169504-3457004 GCA_018703695.1 Prunus fruticosa | reverse complement strand
TTCAACGTCCCCGGTATTGGATTGAGTTTCTAAAAACAACCGTGCACACCGAGGTTAAACTTTACCGGCTCCACTCCGACTCGCCGCTCACCCACAAATTCGAAGGCAACAAAACATTTGTTTTCAATTTTGATGAAAATTTCAGTGTTTAAATCTTTGTTGGTTTGAAATTGTTTTGAAAAGGTTCTTTAAATCTAGCGGGTTTGCAACTCATAAGAGCGTCACTTTCAACGTCCCCGGTATTGGATTGAGTTTCTAAAAACAACCGTGCACACCGAGGTTAAACTTTACCGGCTCCACTCCGACTCGCCGCTCACCCACAAATCCGAAGGCAACAAAACATTTGTTTTCAATTTTGATGAAAATTTCAGTTTTTAAATCTTTGTTGGTTTGGAATTGTTTTGAAAAGGTTCTTTAAATCTAGCGGGTTTGCAACTCATAAGAGCGTCACTTTCAACGTCCCCGGTATTGGATTGAGTTTCTAAAAACAACCGTGCACACCGAGGTTAAACTTTACCGGCTCCACTCTTACTCGCCGCTCACCCACTAATCCGAAGGCAACAAAACATTTGTTTTTAATTTTGTGGCATCATTGGTACTCTTAAGATTGTCATCCTCGACTTGCTCGTACATTGGGCTCGCACCATGCACACACAAGCAATGCCTAGACAATCCTAATCATAGCTCAACCGCACACTCAGAGGATTGGATAACTTCTTGCGAAGCCAAACCTACCCCCACACGTGTGAGGGTGTCCAACAATTCGCTAGCTTCTTCATCAACTCCGCCGAAAGCCATCCTCGACATACCCGTGCATTGAGAAGGTTTGGTGGCCGTACTCCCAACACAAAAGCATACCAAGGACAACCCCAAGCAAAAAGTTCACTTGAAGCCAACCCATCGTCGCCCACACTAGTGGGTGAATTGTGTGCTTCCCGGGGTTGGCATAAACATTCCCTCGCATGCAAAAGATTGTTGATGCGAAAGATTGTCTAGGCCAACCCCGGGAAGCACACCATTCACACACTCCCAACCGGTGTGGTGTGGCGGTGATTGGATAGTTACGAATTGAGCACTTGCCAAGGATCAATATGTGTCATTTAGAAGAAACATTTACAAAAAGTTTTTAAAATCTTGTGGGTTTGCAACTCATAAGAGCATCACTTTCAACGTCCCCGGTATTGGATTGAGTTTCTAAAAACAACCGTGCACACCGAGGTTAAACTTTACCGGCTCCACTCTTACTCGCCGCTCACCCACTAATCCGAAGGCAACAAAACATTTGTTTTTAATTTTGTGGCATCATTGGTACTCTTAAGATTGTCATCCTCGACTTGCTCGTGCATTGGGCTCGCACCATGCACACACAAGCAATGCCTAGACAATCCTAATCATAGCTCAACCGCACACTCAGAGGATTGGATAACTTCTTGCGAAGCCAAACCTACCCCCACACGTGTGAGGGTGTCCAACAATTCGCTAGCTTCTTCATCAACTCCGCCGAAAGCCATCCTCGACATACCCGTGCATTGAGAAGGTTTGGTGGCTGTACTCCCAACACAAAAGCATACCAAGGACAACCCCAAGCAAAAAGTTCACTTGAAGCCAACCCATCGTCGCCCACACTAGTGGGTGAATCGTGTCTTCCCGGGGTTGGCATAAACATTCCCTCGCATGCAAAAGATTGTTGATGCGAAAGATTGTCTAGGCCAACCCCGGGAAGCACACCATTCACACACTCCCAACCGGTGTGGTGTGGCGGTGATTGGATAGTTACGAATTGAGCACTTGCCAAGGATCAATATGTGTCATTTAGAAGAAACATTTACAAAAAGTTTTTAAATTCTTGTGGGTTTGCAACTCATAAGAGCATCACTTTCAACGTCCCCGGTATTGGATTGAGTTTCTAAAAACAACCGTGCACACCGAGGTTAAACTTTACCGGCTCCACTCCGACTCGCCGCTCGCCCACAAATCCGAAGGCAACAAAACATTTGTTTTCAATTTTGATGAAAATTTCAGTTTTTAAATCTTGTTGGTTTGAAATTGTTTTGAAAAGGTTCTTTAAATCTAGCGGGTTTGCAACTCATAAGAGCGTCACTTTCAACGTCCCCGGTATTGGATTGAGTTTCTAAAAACAACCGTGCACACCGAGGTTAAACTTTACCGGCTCCACTCCGACTCGCCGCTCACCCACTAATCCGAAGGCAACAAAAGATTTGTTTTTAATTTTGATGAAATTTTGGAAAACATTGGCTTGGCAAGCCCAATCCGCGACTATCCACCCACCGCCACCCCACACGGGTGGTTGTCGTTGCGAAATGAGGTTGTGGTCGACATGCCCACGCATTTTAGAAGGAGTTCCAAGCACTCCGTGCTCTCCCATGCCAAAAAAAAGCCTAGGCAACCCCATTTCGCAACTCCCACGCCTTTTTTTTTTTTTCCCCTTCACCCATGGCTGCGGCGTGGTGGCGGCGGCCGGATTCCGGCCACCACCGCCATGGGTGGCAGCATCCCGACCCGACAACAAACCCATGATACCGAGGCAACATATCGAGGCAACATGACATGGGTGTGGCGTGGGGGAGGGGGCTGCAGGTAGGAGGGCATGGGCTGCCATGCATATGCAGGCAACACACACCCCCCTATATAGCATTTTATGCATTTAGCCCTTTGACAGGAAGAGACATCACCTATGCGCGAGGAGTCATAATGGGCTCTAACTAATTCAATACAAGGTATTTGGACGTGATTTTTTGCAGGGATACTAAGAAAAATGCAATCTATGATGGGAAAAAGTTTCATAAATTTTTGAAGTCGGGAAGTATTTTTTTTTATTTTTAGAAGTCGTAAACTTGAAAAAATCATTAAAAAAATTGGGGAGGAATTTTTTAGTTATCTAAGTTGGAGAAGGTCCTAAAAATCATAGACTACTTATGGGGAGCATATTGTGCGAGGAAATTTCAATAAAAATGGGGTTTGACAAGGTTGAAAAATTATGTCGACATTTTAAAAAAGCCCAGGACAGGCCGCATGCTGCGCGCGTCCCGTCGGCATGCTGCGCGCAGCCTGCGCAGGCAATGGCACGAGAAGCTTCGAAAAATTGGGGAATAATTTTTTAGTTCTGTAAGTTGGAGAAGGTCCTAACAATCATAAACAACTTATGGGG
The DNA here is from genome assembly GCA_018703695.1 of Prunus fruticosa. NCBI lineage: Eukaryota > Viridiplantae > Streptophyta > Magnoliopsida > Rosales > Rosaceae > Prunus > Prunus fruticosa. The sequence goes on along the minus strand of CM031923.1, from coordinate 3,453,835 downwards.
AGCTTATTGTGCGAGGAAATTTCAATAAAAATGGGATTTGACAAGGTTTGAAAAATTCTGCGAGAATCAGCACCTTGCGCGCGCGCTAGCCTCGCTCGCTATTGACAGATTCGTTGCGCGCGCGCTCGCACACGCTGCGCGCTAGCCTCGCTCGCTGTCGCAGATTCGCAGCGCGCACGCTGCGCACACACTGGGCGCAGGACAAGTTTCGCTAGCCTCGCTCGCTGTCGACAGAATAGACGCGCGCGCGCTGTGCGCACGCTGCGCACACGCAGCGCGCAGGACAAGTTCGCTGAGCGACATGCTGCGCAGGCTGTCGGCATGCTGCGCAGACCGCCGGCAAGGCAAGGCAAGCTTCGAAAAATTTTGTCGACATTTTACGAGGTCAAACTTTGCCGGCACCCAAAAGTTGCTGTTAAAACGAGTTCAAACTTTGGCAGGTCATAACTTTGCGCTCGGGCGTCCGTTTGGGGCAAATTTGTTTTTGATTTCATGTATCTTTTCGAGATCTATGACCTGCCAAGTCGCTGGAAGCGGCTTGAGTTCTCCAGACACCCAAAAACCGCTGTTTTCTGCTGTAATACCTGGATTACATCTTCCCAATGTAAGAGCATAGACAAGTTTTCCTTACATTTTCTTATTCTCATGCAAACTAAACTTCGGATTTGAACATAGGAGACAGTAAATCATGGGCGCACTCATTTTTTATGGGTCAAAAACCTGTATTACAGGAGCAATATTGTACGGAGAGTGGTGTTCAAGTACATATAAAGAGCAATAATATTCAAATGTTTAATATTAGAAGGGCTGGTTTTTGTTTTAATTATCAACTTCAGGGTCCAGGGTTCAAGTCACAAAGAGGGCACATTTGGGTTTTTTTTTAAAATTTTTAAGTGTTTTCACTTGTTAATTTTACTTTGATGCTTTTGTCACTTTGTTGCAAGGCAAGGCAAGGCAAGGCCACGGCACTTTGTCGGAATGCATTGAACGGGAGCAAAGGCAAGGCCACGGCATGCGAAGGCGAAGGCAACGGATGGCTTGAATGGCTTGGTCAAGGCCACATGATGGGCACGGCATGCCAAGGCAAGGCAAGGCAAGCCATCGTTAGCCTCCCATAGCCTCTCGGAATGCCTTGGATGATGAGCAATGCCAAGGCAAGGCAACGCATGGCTTGAATGGCTTGGTCTAGGCCACAACTTGGGCATGGCATGCCAATGCAAGGCAAGGCAAGCCACGTCATCCGAAGCCTCCAATGACCTCACTTTCTCGGAATGCCTTTAATGGGCACGGCATGTGAAGGCAAGGCAAGGTCCTAAAAATCATTTTGTAAGATGGAGAAGGTCCTAAAAATCATAGACTTAATTATAGGGAGCTTATTGTGCGGGGAAATTTCAATAAAAATTGGGTTTGACAAGGTTTGAAAAATTCTGCGAGATTTTCAGCTTGCTGCGCGCAGGCTGCGTGCATGCAAGCAGCCGGCATGCTGCGCGCAGGCTTCGTGCGTGATGCGAGCAAGCTGCGTGCAAGGGTAGGCATGCCAAGCTTCTAATAGCCTCACTTTCTCGAAATGCCTTGAATGGGGAGCAATCTGTCGAGAGAATCAGCACGCTGCCGGCATGCTGCGCGCAGGCTGCGTGCGAGCCATGGCATGACATGGTTTTGAAAAATTCTGTCCACAGCATTAGCACGCTGCATGCAAGCTGCCGGCATGCTGCGCACAGGCTTCGTGCGTGATGCGTGCAAGGATAGGCATGCCAAGCTTCCAATAGCCTCACTTTCTCGAAATGCCTTGAATGGGGAGCAATCTGTCGACAGAATCAGCACGTTGCCGGCATGCTGCGCACAGGCTGCCGGCAAGCTGCGCGCAGGCTGCGTGCGAGCCATGGCATGACATGGTTTTGAAAAATTATGTCGACAGCATTAGCACGCTGCACGCAAACTGCCGGCATGCTGCGCGCAGGCTTCGTGCGTGATGCGTGCAAGGATAGGCATGCCAAGCTTCCAATAGCCTGACTTTCTCGAAATGCCTTGAATGGGGAGCAATCTGCGACGAGAATCAGCACGCTGACGGCATGCTGCGCGCAGGCTGCGTGCGAGCCATGGCAAGGCAAGGCAATGCATGCCAAGGCCAAGGCAAGGCTTGCCAATGCCACGGGCAAGGCAAGGCAATGCATGCCAAGGCCAAGGCAAGGCAAGGCATGCCAAGCCATCCCAAACTTCCAATAGCCTCACTTTCTCGAAATGCCTTGATTGTGGCAATGCCAAGGCCAAGGCACGACATGCCAAGGCCACGGCATGGCATGCAAAGGCCAAGGCAAGGCAAGGCTTGCCAATGCCACGGGCAAGGCAAGGCAATGCATGCCAAGGCCACGGGCAAGGCAAGGCAATGCATGCCAAGGCCAAGGCAAGGCAAGGCATGCCAAGCCATCCCAAACTTCCAATAGCCTCACTTTCTCGAAATGCCTTGATTGTGGCAATGCCAAGGCCAAGGCACGACATGCCAAGGCCACCGCATGGCATGCAAAGGCCAAGGCAAGGCAAGGCTTGCCAATGCCACGGCCAAGGCAAGGCAATGCATGCCAAGGCCTGCAAGGCAAGGCAAGGCAAGGCATGCGAAGGCCAAGGCACGCCAAGGCAAGGCAATGCATGCCAAGGCCAAGGCAAGGCAATGCAATGCATGCCACGGCAAGGCATGCCAAGTCTCGCTCGCACAAGCACTCCCGTGCGGCCCAGGTTCCCATCGAATCCCAGTCAGCCTTCTCCCCACTTCATGACTCTCAAAACTCCGCGAGAGGTTCACCTTCATGTGTCGTCTCCCATAGGCGCCAAGCCCCATAGCTAGACAACGAGTCACACTTCCTTGTGACAACACAATCACCCCGCATCCGGCAACGAACCCTCGACGCCCATACATCAAGCGTTGCATAAGACACGTCAACTGCATCGACCACGTCGCATGCCAAACTCGTGGCTCGCTCATGTCCAAGTCAAGACATGGCGATCCAACACACCATCGGTTTACCCACACTTCTATCGGTCATCCGTTAGCAATCAAGATAGCCCACATCCTCAAGCTATCCACACAAGCTGTCACACTCGCATGTCGCCCAAGCCTTGGCGACATATGTATTTCGAATGTCCCACATAACCATCTATGCTTTGCATGGGGTCGCAACCCATGCGTACCGGCATCCGAATATCTTCCTTCCATCTTGGACAAGGCCGAACCCAAGCCAAGTCCATTGAGTATTGTCAAATGCCTCGCTCAGCCGACGACATAGCGAATGCCCTACGTTGACCTCACTCCTTCCAACAATGCGCAATACGAACGGCCCCGCATGTTCGTCCTGTCCTCCTCCTGAACTCCTTTCCCTCCGAGACATAGATTATCCTTCAACAATCCCATGCCCGCCCTCATGACAACCTCCAATGTCATAAGGATGCTCGCTTAGTGCCACAAGGGTGTAAGCACCAGGGGTGGTGGAGAGCATGACACCATGTCACCCCCTATATAGCATTTTATGCATTTAGCCTTCTTCCAGGAAGGAACATCACCTATGCACGAGGAGTCATAATTGGGCATAACTCCTTCATACGAACTCCGAATGGCGAACCGTCAGTTGCGTTGCGTGTATATCGACATTACGAACATCTTTCGTGTTCTAGGTTTCTTCAGGATCCTCCCGTAACCTTCCGAAATACCCAAAATACCCTTCAGCCATACAACCGGGCCACAACCAACCATTCTAGCTCTTAAGTCCTTGCCCGTTCTACACTTGGACTACCTCATAAGCACATAGATGTCCCAACGGAGTCACGAAAGCACACGCTCAAGTGCGATCCGTGACATTCTCCCCCACTGATAGTGTCGACGCCCTCGTCGACGTGCCCACTGCCCTGCCGCATAACAACACCATATAGGAATATCCTCTTCTCTTCGCTCCATGGACCACAATGCACCACTGTGTTCACCCTTTTCCACTTATCTTTCAAAGTCCTACGTCTTTCCCTCTTTGGGCCAAGACCTACGTCTTTCAAAGTCCTTACGGGTTTAATCGCCCGTTGACTCGTACACATGTCAGACTCCTTGGTCCGTGCTTCAAGACGGGCCGAATGGGGAGCCCACAGGCCGATGCCAGGAGCACGCAGATGCCTAGGCACGCCGAGACGGCCCGTGCTGCCTACCATGATCGCGTCGACGGGTAACCTCGCCTGACCTGGGGTCGCATTGAAAGCCAAGCCGGAGCCGAGCATTTTTTTTGAGCCCTCGATGCGCGACGACCGCACACGACGGGCAACCCAGGTTTCGCAACCACCGATTTCGTGGCGTGCGTCGCCGAGGACTTGGCATTTATGCCAACCGCGCGATGTACTAGGAATTCCTCGTTGAAGACCAATAATTGCAATGATCTATCCCCATCACGATGAAATTTCAAAGATTACCCGGCCTGTCGGCCAAGGCTATAGACTCGTTGAATACATCAGTGTAGCGCGTGCAGCCCAGAACATCTATAGACTCGTTGACTACGTCCCTGCCCTTTGTACACACCGCCCGTCGCTCCTACCGATTGAATGGTCCGGTGAAGTGTTCTGATCACGGCGACGTGGGTGGTTCGCTGAAGTCCACTGAACCTTATCATTTAGAGGAAGGAGAAGTCGTAACAAGGTTTCCGTAGGTGAACCTGCGGAAGGATCATTGTCGAAACTTGCCTGGCAGAACGACCCGAGAACTAGTTTCAAAGCGGGGATGAGGGGTCTCGCGTCTCCTTGTCCCTTTATCTCGGGGGGGTTGCGTTGCGTTTGTGCAACCGACCCTTCCGTGCGTACAAACGAACACCGCGCGAATTGCGCCAAGGAACTTGAATGAGAGAGCGCGTCCCTGCTGCCCCGGAAACGGTGCGCGCGGGCGGCGTTGTCATCTTCAAATATGTCAAAACGACTCTCGGCAACGGATATCTCGGCTCTCGCATCGATGAAGAACGTAGCGAAATGCGATACTTGGTGTGAATTGCAGAATCCTGTGAACCATCGAGTCTTTGAACGCAAGTTGCGCCCGAAGCCATTAGGCCGAGGGTATGCCTGCCTGGGCGTCACAGTCGTCTGCACCCCCAGTACTCCCTCGGGATTGCGGGTGGCGGATGATGGCCTCCCGTACGCTCTGCGCGCGGTTGGCATAAATACCAGTCCTCGCGACGTACGCCACGACAATCAGTGGTTGCGAGGGCGGACGAGCTGCGAGGGCCGCCTTAAATTACAATTTCTCCGAGTGGCGGGTAGAATCCTTTGCAGACGACTTAATACGCGATGGGGTATTGTAAGTGGCAGAGTGGCCTTGCTGCCACGATCCACTGAGATTCAGCCCTGCGTCGCTTCCATTCCGTCCCTCCCCCTCCTTGTCCATTCAACTTTCCCCCAAAACTTGACGAGGCTACGCATCCGACACTTTGTATTTTTACGTACTTGCCTTGGTCGTGGCCTTGGCATGCCTTGGCCGTGGCATGCATTGCATTGCCTTGGCCTTGGCATGCATTGCCTTGCCTTGGCCTTGGCAAGCCTTGCCTTGGCCTCGCCTTGCCTTGGGCATGTCCTTGGCATGCCTTGGCCGTGGCATGCATTGCATTGCCTTGGCATGCATTGCCTTGCCTTGGCGTGCCTTGGCCTTGGCAAGCCTTGCCTTGCCTTGGCGTACCTTGGCCTTCGCATGCCTTGCCTTGGCCTTGGCGTGCCTTGCCTTGGCCTTCGCATGCCACCTTGGCATTGCCCCCAATCAAGGCATTTCGAGCAAGTGAGGCTATTGGAAGTTTGGGATGGCTTGGCATGCCTTGCCTTGCCTTGCCTTGCCTTGCCTTGGCCTTGGCATGCATTGCCTTGCCTTGCCCGTGGCCTTGGCATGCATTGCCTTGCCTTGGCCTTTGCATGCCTCGTGCCGTGCCTTGGCCTTGCCATGCCGTGGCCTTGGCATGTCGTGCCTTGGCCTTGGCATTGCCACAATCAAGGCATTTCGAGAATGTGAGGCAATTGGAAGTTTGGGATGGCTTGCCTTGGGTTGCCTTGGCATTGCTCCCCATTCAAGGCATTTCGAGAAAGTGAGGCTATTGGAAGCTTGGCATGCCTATCCTTGCACGCAGCTTGCTCGCATCACGCACGAAGCCTGTGCGCAGCATGCCGGCAGCTTGCGTGCAGCGTGCTAATGCCTGTCGACAGAATTTTTCAAAACCATGTCACGCCATGGCTCGCACGCAGCCTGCGCGCAACATGCCGGCAGCGTGCTAATTCTCTGGAGACAGATTGCTCCCCATTCAAGGCATTTCGAGAAAGTGAGGCTATTAGAAGCTTGGCATGCCTACCCTTGCACGCAGCTTGCTCGCATCACGCACGAAGCCTGCGCGCAGCATGCCTGCAGCTTACGTGCATCGTGCTAATGCTGTCGAGAGTTTTTCAAAACCATGCATGACGGCAGCGTGCTGATTCTGTCGACAGATTGCTCCCCATTCAAGGCATTAGAAGCTTGGCATGCCTACCCTTGCACGCAGCTTGCTCGCATCACGCACGAAGCCTGCGTGCAGCATGCGGCAGCTTGCATGCACGCAGCCTGCGCGCAGCAAGCTGAAAATCTTGACAGAAATTTTCAAACCTTGTCAAACCCAATTTTTATTGAAATTTCCCCGCACAATAAGCTCCCTATAATTAAGTCTATGATTTTTAGGACCTTCTCCATCTTACAAAATGATTTTTAGGACCTTGCCTTGCCTTCACATGCCGTGCCCATTAAAGGCATTCCGAGAAAGTGAGGTCATTGGAGGCTTCGGATGGCGTGGCTTGCCTTGCCTTGCATTGGCATGCCATGCCCAAGTTGTGGCCTAGACCAAGCCATTCAAGCCATGCGTTGCCTTGCCTTGGCATTGCTCATCATCCAAGGCATTCCGAGAGGCTATGGGAGGCTAAGGATGGCTTGCCTTGCCTTGCCTTGGCATGCCGTGCCCATCATGTGGCCTTGACCAAGCCATTCAAGCCATCTGTTGCCTTCGCCTTCGCATGCCGTGGCCTTGCCTTTGCTCCCGTTCAATGCATTCCGACAAAGTGCCGTGGCCTTGCCTTGCCTTGCCTTGCAACAAAGTGACAAAAGCATCAAAGTAAAATTAACAAGTGAAAACACTTAAAAATTTAAAAAAAAAACCCAAGTGTGCCCTCTTTGTGACTTGAACCCTGGACCCTGAAGTTGATAATTAAAACAAAAACCAACCCTTCTAATATTAAACATTTGAATATTGTTGCTCTTTATATGTACTTGAACACCACTCTTCGTACAATATTGCTACTGTAATACAGGTTTTTGACCCATAAAAAATGAGTGCGCCCATCATTTACTGTCTCCTATGTTCAAATCCGAAGTTTACTTTGCATGACAATAAGAAAATCTGAGAATAACTTGTCTATGCTCTTACATTGGGAAGATGTAATCCAGTTTTACAGCAGAAAACAGCATTTTTTGGGTGTCTGGAGAACTCAAGCCGCTTCGAGCGTCTTGGTAGGTCATAGATCTCGAAAAGATACATGAAATCAAAAAAAAATTTGCCCCAAACGGACGCCCGAGCGCAAAGTTATGACCTGCCAAAGTTTGAACTCGTTTTAACAGCAACTTTTGGGTGCCAGTTCATCTACCAACCTGTCCTCAAAAAGCATTCTTCTTTTTCCCAGTGTATAGATCACGAAAAAACGTGTCAAAACGAGTGCTCACAATCGCAAAATGGTTAATTGAGCTCCAAGTTATGGCCTTCGGAGTGCTCAACGCAGATTTCAGATAGCTGGAGGCAGCACACAAACTGAAGTTGTTTCTAAATGTCACGTTTAAAAATCACTAAAAAAAATCATCCGGGTGAAAAAAATTCATTCAAAAAATATATATGTTAACAGCCCACAAAATACTATACGAGGAGGGCCTCTCTAAATTCCAATCCAGAATCTATTGCATTCCATAAACCCTAGTCATCTACTCTCCACTCCTTGCATATAGTTCTCTATGTACAGAAGTTTTGGTCACTATACACACTTGTCACAGTTTCATTTTGTAGCCTAAGATTTGTACTCTACACTATGCCATACCCTCCTCCTTAGAACTCATTCTTACACTCTTGCTTTGTTCACGTACTTTTAGTGTTCAAATGCTGCAAATTCTGAGAATAACTGGTCAAACACTTCGTGGCTTCATTTCTCCACCTCTAATCAAACACCATTGTTGTTCCTCTATTAGTTTTGTGTATTGTATCAAAACTTGAGGTGCATAAGGAAATCTTAGCTCAAAAGGTAGGGGTGACTTTGCCTTTACTTACTACATAGTACTCTTTCTTATAAAAGAGTACTATGTAGTAAGTCTACTCTTTGAATGTGTGTTGCTGTGGTTTGATTGATATTTGATAAAACAGTATTCAAGCTACATGTATGACAACATGGTAATTTTCTGTAATTCTTAATGAGCATAGGAAGGAGCCTCCACCATGTTTGTGTTGTGACCACTTAGGAGTCTTTATAATGCAGTTCATCCAAAGTTTATATGTTTCTTGATAGTTCCTTGGATTTCGGGACTTAATGACAATGTTTCTTGATATGTCCACATTTGAAACAATGATAACATGTCATGGCATTCTTCTTCTTTCCTCTTCTTTGAGCTTTCATTGGATGTCCACATCTGCAGCACACAAACTGAACTACTTTCTAACTGTCACGTTTCAAAAAAGATACATGTTAACAGCCCATGGAATACTATACGAGGAGGGCCTCTCTAAATTCCAATCCAGAATCTATTGCATTCCCTAAACCCTAGTCATCTACTCTCCACTCCTTGCATATAGTTCATGGAAGTTGTTCCTCTATTAGTTTTGTGTATTGTACAATCAGAGAATACTCATTTCCACTTGCTTGATTTTAGTCATGCATCTGAACACAATCTGTTTTGTACACCTTACTCTAGTACCTATGTTCGGTCTAGTTGTGTGGTTGTGTTGGTCTAAGTTAGTTGCTACTTCTCCTTCGGTAGGACAGCACACACGAGACCAAAACGTTCAGCTCTTTGGATAAAAGACTGGTTTGCTTGCTGGCCTAAAGCTAAAGGTAGGGGTGACTTCGCCTTAACATGGTTTTCTTATGTAGTAAGTATACTCTTTGAATGTGTGTTGCTGTGGTTTGATTGATATTTGACAAAATGGTACGAAAGCTACATGTATGACAACATGGTACTCAAGCTTAATGAGGATAGGAAGGAGCCTCCACCATGTTTGTGTTGTGACCACTTAGGAAAATCTGATTAGGTGACACTCTTAAACTTAATAAACTCGACGGATCTTTTTTACAAGTAATAGATATGGGAAACTATTAGAGACTCCACCTGGCTACCTTGTGCTTAGAAAGGCCTTGCATCCTTATTTATAATAAAGATACATTATCAATAATACTTTGGAGAACTTTATAACAAAGATATTGGAACAACCTCCTCTTTGGAGTTGTTAGTTCCACATTTGAAATGTATCTTCAAAATAATGGAGATCCATATTCGAATTAGGAACTCCTTACTTGCAGTATCTTCAGAAAAGTACCTTGCAATTAGGAACTCCCTAGGTAAAATATATGTACCTGAAATTCCAGAATTAAGGAATGAAATTCATCATGAAGCTCATTACTCATCATACACTATTCATCCAGGAAGCACAAAAATGTATCAAGATTTATGTTCCCTGGATCCAGGAAGTACATGAGCTTGTCTTCATCTGTCATGCCAGGCACCTCGAACAATAGTTGTTGGGTTGAGCTTTCAACTTGCGAGCCGTGACAAAAGGCAACCATATCTGCCTTCCAGCCATACTCTTACTGCTAAGCAAGCCGACCCATCACCCAAGGAGGCATGTTAGAGAGGTGAAAATATTACCAGGAAGAAATATGGAGGAAAGCACAAGGCACCATCCCAATGTAGTGCATCAGCAGAAAAAGGCTATACCAAGTTCACTATCCCAATACATCCAATCTTAGCCCAACTGAGAGATAAGCCTTGGCTGAGAAGACCCCCACCTTTGAAGGGAGTTCCCAACAAAAGAACTACCAAATAGTACTGCACGAAGTTCGTGGCAAAGAAGGCCATCCAACAGATTGAAGTTCGTGGCATTCCGAGAAGAGGAAGATTAAATAAGCCACTGTGATCTCCCAAGTCTTAACCAACTGCCCAACAATTGAAGACAATCTCGTGATAAGCTTCCAAAAGAAAGATTTAAGTGGGCTTGATCTGCCACAAAATGATGCCCTTGTCATAAGCATCCAAATCGCGCAAGCCATGATGGACCGAGTTCATGTTGACGAGGACAGCGCAGCCAACATGCTACAACTTTCAGTGGTCTAGCAGATGGGAATGAAGGCCAAGATCAACAGGGTCGGCCAGGTCAATGACCGCCACCATTGACCCACTGCTCCAACCACCACCTCACAGCAACAACTGGTTGGGCCCACCCTGGAGCAGCTCTCGTGACGCCACCTTCGCTGGTGACAGCATCAGTCATGATGACAACCAACTAGCCTTCGCCATGAAGATGAAAAGAAAGAAACTTAAAATTTGACCTACCTTGGTGTGCACGACGACTCCTCTCCTCGGCAAGCAGTACACTCCTTCGGGCATACAAAACAAAAAGAATTCTAAACCTTATTTGCAAACCACTTCGAGTTTAAGACTCAATAACCATTAACAGAATATTTTGATGCAATTCAAGCACAACTCATATAGTTTATTCCGTGGCTGCACCTAGTGTTAGAAATGTGCCCTAAGAGCCAATACATTTGATGTAATCTCCTTAGAATACATTTCGTATATGATATATAAAGGGCAAACGTATTTGTTATCTTTTACATCGTGTAAAGAAACAAATGTCCAGGGTATGCTAAATAAGAGATAAAGTAATCTAAAGAAGATTAGATTCATGAGACCTTTTATCTCTAACTGTAGTATCCCAAAATGTTCCTAATCATAGGTTATCAAATGGGCATTGATAAACCGTCAAGATTAGCACATATTATGTATGCTCAATTGGGAGGATGGTTAGTCTCAAACCATTTGTGTAGTTGACACTAATATAAGTATGTGGGTGCTCATTAGTGAATGAGTACACTGAACGCGATCAACCATAGTTCTCGTATGGAGTATTTATCTGTATGTCAAACGAGAACTCATAGTTGCAATAATGCAAATTAGTCCTTAGACCTGAGGCATCATGGTTGTCCTGTGATGCGTTATTGATCTTTGATAGCTCTTAAAGGCAAGCCGTAAAAGATTTGTCTTAAGTGTTGTTGGGATCTCTTAATTCATCATAGGGGCATGTGAATGTACAATAAGGAATCTCTACTTTCGATAAAGAAAGAGAATGTTTCAAGATGTGATTCAGTAAGTCTTTGGCCAAAGCATTTTGAGCTTGATTTAGAAAGTTGTTCTTAATCATGTTCTTTTGAATCACATGAGGTTGTAAATCATATTAGGGGTTTGACATAATCAATCCGTACCCTAATAATATGATTTGAAACATTGTATAAGAGAAGGACCGTATTGCATTGCAATTTCAACTGAATAGGTTCTTCATCTATTCTGGTTAGCTTGGGTAGCCTTGATATATTGCTCGATGTCACTCTTGGCTCGTGGAAGTCCTAGGATTGATTGTGATCGATCCAAATAAATGAAGAATTAAAAAGGGGTTTTAATTCCAGTTGGTTAGAAAAGAGTTCTTATATTTTCCCACTGCCTTGCTAATTAGAACCTAATTGATCGCACACCTTAAATGGTTAACTTTGAGTAATACAAATGAGAATGAGGAAATCAATTTGATTGATTTGATGTTGATGATTTACTACGTGTAAAAACGTATTTGGGCCTCGGTAATAGTTAACGGAAAGCCCAAATGGTTGGGTATCAAGCCCAAGGGCTTAAGACACCTAAATATTATGGTTTAAGTGTCATAAGGCCCAATTTTGGAAGCCCAATGGGGTTTGGCCGAAAATGGTTAAGTGAATGTGTATGGGAATTGTTTCAATAAGCTCATTAACACACAAACACAATCCAACATTGATCGGTTCATAATTGTATATTATTTCTTACCCTTCTAGCTTATGATTTGGTTATGTTTTTGAGTTAAACTTGTGCTTTTAATCCTTTTTGTGTTTATCTTTCAGTTAATTGAGCTTTAGGTAACAATGATGGCTTTGGAGAACATAATTCATGCAATTCAAGCATGTTAAGGCCTAATTTGGATGAATTGATGAAGAGCTTAAAGACAAATTCATTATGGCTACAGCCCCCTTCCAGTCCAGTTCCGTAGGTCATATTGTAAGCTTTGTTTCAGCAACCTACATAGCTCGGATGAGGCCGCATTCTTCATGAAAGTTGTTCCAATGGGTGTGTACTATAACATATCCAAAATTCAGCCCCATTGGATAAATCTGGAGTCCGTTACCTAGCAAACACAGAACCATGCTCAGGATGGATCTTATCAGCGCGGAAAATGAGTTAGAAATTTGTTTCGGCCTTAACTTCTTCCTCCGACCTTGGATTGGCCCAAATAATATATGGCTGGAAAGAAGACATCTTGAACTTCAATTTCAAGTGCTTAAAGTCCTAATTTGATTAAGAGAAGCCCAAGTTGTAAGCCCTTGAAGTTGCTGGTCATGCTGACCTCAGCATGTGCTGGTTGGATGCTTGGTCATGGTGAGCTAGGCATGAGCTATCATTTCTGGTTGGAAGCTTGGTCATGGTGACATGAAGATGAGCTAGGGCTGCTGGTGGGATTTAGTGGGGAAGTGCATCAACCATTGAAGATTTTCTAATACAAGTGCATCAACCATTGAAGATTTTCTAATTCAAGTGTTGTATGCATTAGCCATATTGAATTCAGATTTTCACTTCCCCTAGGCCTATAAATAGGGAAGTTCTCTAAGCTTGTAATAACACCCCAAGGGGGGAGCTCTCAAGCACTTCTCTAGAGCTCCCTTCCCTTCTCTCCCTCAAATTCTCTTAGTTTCCCTTTGTAGTTCTCAATTGTTGTAACAAGATTCTAGTACTATAAATCTCAAGCATTTTTCCTTTCTCTTCTTCTATAAATTCTCCAAACACTTATCTATTCTCTTTCAAAGTTCTCCATGCTCTAAAACGTTTCCCAAACACAATTCCCATTCCCTTCCAAATTCTCAAAGTCCTCAAACACTCTCTTCCAAAATCCACAAAGTTCCCAAACACCACTTTCCTTACTCTTCCAAATTCTCCAAATCACTCAAACACTTTCTCCTCCCTTCTCCAAATTTCCGAAACACATTTCCCTTCTCTTCCAAACGTCCACATGTCTCTTCTCTTCCAAAATCCCTTCTCTAAAGCTCTCAAACACTTTCCTTCCTTCCTCAAATTCTCTCTTTAATGTTCTCTTAGTTGTAATTTATTTTTCTTGTAATGTACATTCTTTCTTCTTGTTTTGTTTCTTTTGTTTTCATTTTTGTTTTGTGTAGGAAAATTGAATTGGATCATTCAATCACCAATCCCTGTGGAATCGACCTCGCACTTACATACGCTAAACTACCAACGGTTCGTGCACTTGCGAGTATCACAAGTTGAGGATGCAGCTTAATCCATTTTGGTGAAGCTAAATCTACGCAACAAGTTTTTGGCGCCGTTGCCGGGGATCGGTAACATTGTTTGATTCTATTTGGTTTTCCTACTTTTTATTTTTATTTTTTTTCTTAACTGGACAGTTTCTTGTTTTAAAGTTAATGAGGTTAATTGATAAGTTGTGTTTGTAGTCCAACGGACAAGGACAATTGCCTGACAAGCAAGAGAACTGGGTTTGAGTCCCAGCTTACACAACACCCAAAAACAAAAAGGTTCAAGTAGCATGTTGATTATTTCTAGTTTATGGTTTCATTCACTTGCTCTTAATTAAATATCTTGTTCAAGTTTACATAAACACCATATGACTCTTGGGCTGATTAGTGAATGAATGGGTAGATATTGAAGACAAACACCATGTTTAAATTCTACTTGGTTCTTTATTGTTCTTCTTGTTCTTAATGGGTTCGGAATTTGTGTTTAGACTAAACACCATAGCTAAATGCTTTTTCTGAATACTTGATTAAAACCACACACCATATGGATAATCATATTTGAGAAAGAACGAACTCCATAAGCTAGTTTGATTACTTTGTTGCTTATTACTTTGAAGCATGAAATTGGATGTGTGTGTTTTTTTTTCTTTCCATTTTAGTTTTTATCTCCTAATCCTTTAATTCTGTTTCAAGTTTTCTGTGTTTGTTTTAAGCAAGTAATGTCAGCTTAATAAAAATGGAGAGAGATGGTAACCTCAATCATAAGAATGGAGAGTGTGGAGTAGTGGGAGAAGTCGCGACCTCCAAATGCATCACGCTCGACCTAATCGCTTCAAGGGGGAGTATTCCAATCCTTTCTCTTTAGTTGTTTTGTTATCATTTCAGTAATTTTAATTTTCTATTTCTTTTATTTTAAAAAAAAATTAAAAAGATTTTTTATATGAGTTGACTCGTGGTAACTCCAGATGAGCGTCTCCGTCAATCCAGATGTCTAGGAGTTCTTTAGGAGACACCTTCGGTGTCTAAGAAGTTTGGGTTTTAAGTGGGACCTTTGTGACCCCTCCAACCTTCCCGGATCCCCTGGCTGTGTTTTTCTGAGGCCCTTAACTGGTCATCCATGAGTTGCTTGTATATTTGTGTGTTTAAAAAAAAAACATTAAAAAAAAATTGAAATTTGAGTTTTTATTTATTTTCCTTGTAAATTGCAATTTGGAATTTCTTTGTTTTTTTTCTTTGTGTGGTCAGTTAGTTGTAAATAATAATAAATTAAAAAAAAATCAATTTGGAACTTCTTTGTTTTCTTTTTTTTTGTTTTGATTTAGTTTATGTATTTATTTACGTGGTGTGATTAGTTAGTTTATTTCTGAGTGTTAAAAACGCAATTTTTATTTCACTCAAACAGTGCATTACAAACAAAGTTAAAAAAAAAAGTTAAAAAAAACAAAAACAACAAAACATTCAAGTAAATTAAAAATAAAAACAACATCTTCATCTTCATCTTCATGGCATGCCTCTATTCTCTCTTACTTGCAGAATCTGCAGCAGCTCCACATGGTCCTCATTTTTTCTCCAGTGCTTCCACGTGCTGATTGGCAAGGAAGCCTCTTCTGGAGTCCGCCACCATAGCCTTCAAGGAAGCTACTTCCTCGCTCAGCGCGGCACACTCCCGTGTCCTCGCCAATAATCGCATGCCCAAGTTGGTAGCCGAGACCGCGTGGAGCACAGTTAAGTTGTGGGACTCCTCCACCGCTGCTTTGTCAGACCTCTTTGCCACATGGAGATGATCTGTCGATGTGAGCTTGCTGCCAATCATGCCTTCCAGCGCGCTGCTCTCTCGGCACTGCCTCAGAAAAGTTCGGTATTACCTCAGCAAAGTTTGAGGCCGTACCGTGATGATATGTGGAGTTTGGGAAGACATGGTTTGGACGAGCCCTTATCTGCGCATTCGGTGGCGCAAGGGATAATTCAAGGTTGAGATCATCAAGGTGAGTGCATGAGGATGCCATTGTTTAGTTTTTGGATTTTTTGATGTTTTTCTCTGAATTTGCAGGAAGAAATGCGGGGTGCTCTTCTACTTCACCGAGATGAGTTTAAATAGACTTATGCAGACGAGGGAGCCGAAAGCACTTCGGATCTCGAGGGTGCTATCCTGTGCTCTTTTCTCTCGGATCCCTTCATTTCTGCCCGCAAATTGCGAGCACGTTTTTTAAAAAAGGGAGCATGACTACACTTTCACTTACTTTTGCCTCCCTGTTTTCTGATGTTTGTGTTTTTTCTTTTTTTCAGTTGTTATTTTATTTTATTTTGTTTTTTTTCAATTGTTTTCTGGTTTCTCAAGAATGTAGTGGAAGTAGAGACAAAATTAAAGATGCGTCTTGGACACCTGGTGCAAGAATCTCATCTCTTCTTTTAAATTCTTGTTTGAATTGCGTGTTTATTTTAGTTTTTATTTATTTATTTATTTATTTTGTTTTTATTTAATTAGTTAGTATAATTTAAAACTCATAGGATATTCTTTGAAGGAGCTAAACTTTTGGTAACTCCAGGAGCAACCGCAGTCTATACAGTGTCTAGGAGTTCTTTAGGCGGCACCTTCGGTGTCTAAGAAGTTTGGGTCTTAAGAGGGACCATTGTGACCCCTTCAACCTTCCCGGACCCCCTGGCTGTGTTTTCTGAGGCCCTTAACTGGTCATCCTAAAGTTTTTCTTTTAAAAGAAAAAAGCAGTTACTTGTGTGTTTACTTAACTAAAAATAAAAATGCATGTTTGGGTTTTCATGTTTTTGTTTGATCGTCGTTCTTTAAATTTAGGATCATTCGTGTCTTTGAGATAACATAACTTTTTATTTCCCAATTAAAAAAAAAGCATACATACACTTTAAAATTAAATAAATAAAAACTGAAATCATTTCTTCTTGGCGCTCGGTGTCTCGACTATAGGAGCTTTTAGTTTGGCCCTCTGGTTGTCCTCTTCCGGGCTTCACGCACAGCCTCTTGGGGCTCATCACTTGAGCTCCCAAAGATCGCAATCTTAGCTTCAGTATAACTTTTCTCGCGATCTGGTTTCTTGCGTTTACCCGGTCGGTCTAGGTCCTCCAGCTGTTTTCGCATGTCGCGAGAGTACAACTCTACAATCTTTGTTAGGTTTTTATTCTTGTCCCGCAACACTTCTAGCTGGTGTCGATTCACCTCCACTATCCTTGACCGCTCCCTTTTCAAGCTTTTTATAGCACTTTGACACTCTTCAACCATACTGTGCTCCGCCGCTAACTGACCTTTCAGCACCTCTACCTCATGGGACTTCGCAGTAGGCGATGAACCAAACTTGCGACACATGCTGTACTCTGCATGCTCAGTGCCAGGGCATCACTCATGACCCGATTGTCATCCCTTGTCCCGAACACACGTATATCTTTAGGAGTCACCAAATTTCTGCCAACTCCAATGGCAACATCGTTGTCCAGGAGTATTGAGTCATTGACAGGTCAGGCCCCGTGCGGTGGCAAAGTAGGGCATCCATACCTGGTGCTACCTGCTTGGCCTCGTGTTTGAGTTGAGTCGGTGGAGCTAGGTTGAGATCTAACGAAAAGGGGTAGGAAGAAGCCATAGATTTCTCACTTTTTTTTTTCGTGTTCTTGCTTGTTTTCTCTTTTGTGTGTTTCTGAGTTTGTGTTTTTTGTTTTTTCCCCCTCCTTTTTCCTTCTTATAGACATAGTCTTTCACAAAACCCTAGCCAGTGCAGCGTCAGCATTTTCTAAATCTCCAGCGTTCCTCGAGTCCCACAACCATCTCACTTTCCAACCGTTTCCAACTTATTTGTCACGACTTGCTTTGTCTGAACGGACGCGTTTAGCAAAGTCGTCGCCTTTCCATGGCCCCGTAATTTCTGCTTGTGGAGTCTGTGGCGCTTCTATGCGTCGACACGTGTCTCGCCCTGTCTGCTTGGTCCCTTACACTGAACCGAGACATCATGACCCATGTTTTAAAAAATAATCTCGCTCTTTGTGTTTCTAATCACGGTTCGATAGTTTGTTTTTACAAAACTAAAATAAATAATAAAAAAAATAAAAGCCAGAAATGAAAACAAATTGTGGGTCGGGTTTCACTTTAGTTTGGGTTTCTAAGTGGGTCAAATTCACCGTGGTTTGTGTTTTGAAATTGTGGGCTTTGGGCTTCAAAATTTTATTGTTTGGGTTTCAGTTTGTGTAAGACTATCTGTTAGGGCTTACTGTTTTGAGTGTTTTACTGTTTCGTTTTTTTTATATATATTTTATATTTTATATTTGTTTGATTGTTTTGTAATTTTTATTTTGTAATTGTTTTATTTTATTTTTGTATGTTTTGTGATTTTTTTATTTGCTTTAATACCTTTCGTTTGTTGTTATGACATTGTTTGTGGCTAATTTTTAAACATTGAGGACAATGTTCATTTCTAGGTTTGGGGGTATTGGAGTTTAGCATGTATTATTTTTTTTTTTTAATTAAAAAAAAAATTTAAAAATTGCTTGTTTTTCTTCTATTTGAGTCTTGTTTTGTTTTTGAGTCACTTTCCGAACACTTATGATGAGATAGTGATAAATGTTTGCATGACTTAAATAAAAATTGGATTTCATTTTATTTTAGTGTTTCTTTTCTTTATAAAAATTAAAAATTAAAAATTTCTAAAAAACAAAATTTTGTATTGTTCTATCATGACATGCTTGAAACCTTCTTTACACTTGCCATTTGTTTCATAATTTTCCATTTAAAGGATTTGCATGATCTAAAGAATTGTATGAAGCATAAATTAGACTTATATAACCAACCATATAAAGTGAGCTTTTGAGCCTTGTACTTCAATTCATGAGTGTTATGCATGTACTCTTATTTTCTTGTCATCAAAGTTGTTGTTTGATCTCATTATTCATTGATTTGGTTGAACACTTAAAAGTCATTCATTCTTGTGCAATTTGACTTCATGACATTTAAAGAAATGATATTAAGGAATTCTTTGGATCGTTTGTGCCTTTCAAGCTAACCTTATGCATGCTTAAGCATGATTTTCCACTGTTAACCATTTTGAGCCTACATGTAAACCTTTTCCTTCATTTACCAATATTATTTCCTCGCCTTAGCCCGAAAAACAAATATTTACCTTTCTAAGGAACTCATGAGCTTTAATTGGGATGTGTTTTTCATGCTAAGTTTGGGAAGAGGTGTTACATTTCGAAAAAAAAAAAAAAAGAAAAACAAAAAATCACACAATTGGTGAAAGAAAAGAGAAAAGTGGTGGTTGATTGAAAATTTCATTTTTGGGCCTTCAAAATAAATTGGTGTTCGTTCAATTAAAGGAAAGGAGTATGAATCAATGTAAATGAAGGTATAAGGAGTTTTGATCATGTAAAAGAAAAAATCTAATCGTGATGATTCGAAGTCCTGTAAACAATTGTTTTATGCTCTTACATTGCGAGTTCCTTGGACTTTGTATTATCCATACCTTTCATTTCTTACTCACCTTACACCCTTGGCCCCATTACAACCTATGTTAAAGACCTAAATTGATCTTAAATGTTATGTGGTTGAATTGCATACATTTTTCTACTTTTAAGTGTTTGACATCCTTCTTGAGATCATATTAATGCAAGTTTTTCATCTTTCTATTTCGAGTTAAGTCCGTATGGTTTAACTCTAATCTCATGTTTATAACTGAGTGTTGCATTATAGCCCTCTTCTGAGTGATTCATTTGTGAGAGGACAACTTTGGTGAGATTTGAAGTTGAACTTGTGCTTTGTATGATTTTCGAAATTGTGTGAAAACTAAGATTGGAGAATTTGTTGCATTTGGCTATCACACTACTACACTTTGAGCATATTGTGTTTAGAACTTTGCCGCTTTGTAAATAATGTCTAAAAATTGAGCTTTTATTGTTAAAACGTTTAAGTCATGTGCATGAGTCATTTTTCTTCAGAAAATGTTCGGAAAAATTGTTTTGAGTTCGTTTTATTTTTGTAATTGTTTTCTTTATTTTTGTTTTTTCGTTTTTGTTTTTTGTTAATGTATTTATGTTTGTTTTTGTTTTTGGTTTTTCTTAAGGACTAACAATCTTTTAAGTTTTCTAATTACTTTGTTTTACAGAGTCAGTAAAACGTTTGTGGGTATCGTATTGTTAAACCCTCAGGAGACACAACTCCTCCTACTAGGGATGCCTAGAGGTTTAAAGGCTTGTTGCATATGCTAAATGCAACCGAGTTACCTACGAAAGTGGTCTAGTTAACTTCTTGTTTTGTTTTTTTTATCTGTGTTTTCCTTTTTGTTTTGTTCGAGGACTAGCAAAATCTAGGTTTGGGGGTATTTGATCGGTTCATAATTGTATATTATTTCTTACCCTTCTAGCTTATGATTTGGTTATGTTTTTGAGTTAAACTTGTGCTTTTAATCCTTTTTGTGTTTATCTTTCAGTTAATTGAGCTTTAGGTAACAATGATGGCTTTGGAGAACATAATTCATGCAATTCAAGCATGTTAAGGCCTAATTTGGATGAATTGATGAAGAGCTTAAAGACAAATTCATTATGGCTACAGCCCCCTTCCAGTCCAGTTCCGTAGGTCATATTGTAAGCTTTGTTTCAGCAACCTACATAGCTCGGATGAGGCCGCATTCTTCATGAAAGTTGTTCCAATGGGTGTGTACTATAACATATCCAAAATTCAGCCCCATTGGATAAATCTGGAGTCCGTTACCTAGCAAACACAGAACCATGCTCAGGATGGATCTTATCAGCGCGGAAAATGAGTTAGAAATTTGTTTCGGCCTTAACTTCTTCCTCCGACCTTGGATTGGCCCAAATAACATATGGCTGGAAAGAAGACATCTTGAACTTCAATTTCAAGTGCTTAAAGTCCTAATTTGATTAAGAGAAGCCCAAGTTGTAAGCCCTTGAAGTTGCTGGTCATGCTGACCTCAGCATGTGCTGGTTGGATGCTTGGTCATGGTGAGCTAGGCATGAGCTATCATTTCTGGTTGGAAGCTTGGTCATGGTGACATGAAGATGAGCTAGGGCTGCTGGTGGGATTTAGTGGGGAAGTGCATCAACCATTGAATATTTTCTAATACAAGTGCATCAACCATTGAAGATTTTCTAATTCAAGTGTTGTATGCATTAGCCATATTGAATTCAGATTTTCACTTCCCCTAGGCCTATAAATAGGGAAGTTCTCTAAGCTTGTAATAACACCCCAAGGGGGGGAGCTCTCAAGCACTTCTCTAGAGCTCCCTTCCCTTCTCTCCCTCAAATTCTCTTAGTTTCCCTTTGTAGTTCTCAATTGTTGTAACAAGATTCTAGTACTATAAATCTCAAGCATTTTTCCTTTCTCTTCTTCTATAAATTCTCCAAACACTTATCTATTCTCTTTCAAAGTTCTCCATGCTCTAAAACGTTTCCCAAACACAATTCCCATTCCCTTCCAAATTCTCAAAGTCCTCAAACACTCTCTTCCAAAATCCACAAAGTTCCCAAACACCACTTTCCTTACTCTTCCAAATTCTCCAAATCACTCAAACACTTTCTCCTCCCTTCTCCAAATTTCCGAAACACATTTCCCTTCTCTTCCAAACGTCCACATGTCTCTTCTCTTCCAAAATCCCTTCTCTAAAGCTCTCAAACACTTTCCTTCCTTCCTCAAATTCTCTCTTTAATGTTCTCTTAGTTGTAATTTATTTTTCTTGTAATGTACATTCTTTCTTCTTGTTTTGTTTCTTTTGTTTTCATTTTTGTTTTGTGTAGGAAAATTGAATTGGATCATTCAATCACCAATCCCTGTGGAATCGACCTCGCACTTACATACGCTAAACTACCAACGGTTCGTGCACTTGCGAGTATCACAAGTTGAGGATGCAGCTTAATCCATTTTGGTGAAGCTAAATCTACGCAACAAACATCAACCAAATGAGTTTGGGAGATCAAAGAGAGAAAAATGAGAGTTTTCAAGAGTGAAACACTTTAATCTTTCAAAGTGGTTTAGATTGAAACCAATCTTGAGAATCTTGCACTAGCATCCAAGTATTCTCAAGATACTTCTTCTCATCTCAAGGTTCCATTGGTGTGGAGACTTAGAGGCCATATACTTTTGTGGCTCACATGGAGGAGAAAGATTAAGGAGCAAAGATCAAAGAGGAAATCATCAAGAGAAGACCAAACACAAATTGGTTCATATAATTGCTTCAAGGGTAATTAGATCTTATCCTTTCTCTTGAATTTTCTTTTATGAAAAACATATCAATGTTCATGGCTTAAGATACTTTGAAGAAGTTTTGTTTTTGAATTTAAACAACCACCATAGACTTCCGCTGCGATTAATTTGATTAAATGCATGTTTAATATTCAAATGAACTTTGGAAAAATGTTTTGAAACTCCTACACCTAGGTTGCCTACGTACCCTTATTGAGGGATCAAGCCACACGTAGTTCTCTCAGTAATTATATTATTCGAATACAATCCAATAAATCAGTATAAACCAAGTTTCAAATCAAACCAAGTTTTATATCACATATAACATTCACCCTTTCCTTCTCCTAATCTTACCCATTATCTATATATGTATATATCTATATTACACAACCCATACCACCATCATGTACCAAGGGAAAACAATCCAACATGGCGATTTTTTCACTAGACCACATGGCAAAATCCTCAATACTCATATGGCTAAGAAATGGGTAGTTCAACCTGGGGACTATTGCTCCCTAGACATGCATTGTAGAATCCTCAATACACGTGCGGCATAAACAAGTCTTGCGCACATGGAATGCCGGTCAAGTCCTACGACACACCCTGCCAAGGGTGCTTGGGTCATCAACATCTCACATGTCGGAAAATCCCTCAACGCACGTACAATCCACAAACCCATATTCCAGTATTATATATAGACTTGGTGGCTTTCAAGAAATCTTTCCATTCATTAAAAATTATTTTCCTTTGCTCTTTGTTAGGAAAAACTTTATGGTAATTTTCTGGGGCATGGAGGTGATTTTCTAAGGTTTTCCAATGGATCTTAAAAGGTTTACTAAGGGTTCTTAATTGATTATCTATTGAAAGGGCTTCGGCTTCAAAATCAGTTTGTGTTGGGGACTAAGGGGGAATTTTTTTCTTCCAACTTGGGGCTTTGCCATAACAGGGCTGATTAACTTGGGACTTTTTTCTTAATGATTCTAATTTGAAATCAATTAAATATTTTTCTAATTCTAAATCTCGTTCCAAAGTAGAGGACGACTCTCTAAGGAATGTCTTGCTGGAATTTTAAAAGACTGACTTGGTGTAGGTAATTGTTCTAGTTGGACAGTGGACTTTACTTGTTGGATATAGTCTAAATTGTTTAGACTACATTGAATAAGGGTTGGCTGACTTTCAGTTGTTAAGAACCAATCGGATGGTAGCTTGACATCTGACCACTTAATCGTATGGGGAACTCTAATATTGGCATTAGCTTTATTACTCTGGATTAAAAGTATTTGTTCTTTAGGGCTTTTACCTGAGGGCTTGGAAATTCATGTTTGTACTTGTGACCTTGTAGTAAATTCGGTAAATTAGAGCTAAAGGTTGACTACCAGGTAAAACATTGTAACCTTTGGTTTTAATATTTAAAGTTAATGTCTTAAGAATATGGGGATCACTTAGGCTTACTGTAAAATATGGATAACAGTCAAAATGAATAGGACCATTAAATAGACTTGACTCGATTATTCCTAGGGCGCTATCCTGAAAATCAGGGAATCTAGCATCTCTTAAATAGAGAAGAATAGAGGCATTTAATCCTAATGTAGTTGATGTATAGATGATGTGTTAAGGTCCCATGGATTTTTATTTTCCATAGTATATATAGATGATGTGCTAATCTATTCTCAATCCATAGAGCAACACTGGAAACATCTCCATAAGTTTCTCCAAATTGTCAAAGCCAATGGTCTAGTTCTCTCAGCTAAGAAAATCAAGCCATTCCAAACTAGTACCAGATTCCTTGGTTTCAACATAAGTCATTCCCAAATAAGCCCAATTAACCGAGTCATCCAATTCGCAGATAAATTTCCCGATCAAATCCTCGAGAAAAGTCAGCTCGATAGGTTTTTAGGATCTCTTAATTATGTCTCTGATTTCTATCATAACCTAAGAAAGTTGTGTAAGCCCCTGTTTGATCGTCTCCAGAACAATCCTCCTGCCTGGACCCAATATCACACAGAAATTGTCAAGCAAATCAAAGTCCATGTCAAGTCCCTTCCATGCCTAGGAATTCCTTTAGTAAATTCCTTCAAAATTGTTGAGACAAAGGCCTCAGATTCTGGTTACGGAGGCATTCTAAAGCAAAAGATCAGTCCTGAGTCTCCTTAGAAAATTATCCGATTCCATTCCAGTATTTGGACCCAATCTCAAGCCAATTATAGTCTATTAAAAAAGAAATGTTATCTATAGTACTATGTATAAGCAAGTTTCAAGATGATCTTTTAAATAAGAAGTTTTTAATTAGAGTTGATTGCAAATCTGCAAAACATGTTTTGGAAAAAGATGTTCAAAATATTGCATCAAAACATATTTTTGCAAGATGGCAAGCAATTTTAAGCATGTTTTATTTTGAAATTGAATATTTTAGAGGTAGTGAGAACAACATCCCTGATTTCCTCACCAGAGAATTCTTGCAGGATCACCAAGAACAAATATGTCAGAAAGAAAAATTAAAGATAAGCAAAAAGCCCAAGCCAGTCAACCAAGTCAAGCCAGAGTCCTCCCAGAAACCATGATGCCACCAAAGTCAGAGCCTCCTTCCCAAGTCATCCCCCCACCCGGGACATTCACCAATTCAAATAAGCAACAGATTCACCTCCCTTGGTTCCACAATCAATCAAGTAACACATTCACCAATTCAAATAAGCAACACATTCACCAATTCAAATTACCAATCTGCCTTAGTCTCCTCCTATGACCCTTTCCAAGTCCCAGCCAAATTTCAACCAAGCCACTCATAAAGCCAAGTCCAGAAGAATAAGTGCCCATATGTCTTCAAAGGTAATAGTCACCTTTTTGTTCTTGAACCTTGCTATGACCATTTGATGTCTGATCCGGCCAGAATTGCCAGGTCTCATTTTCCTCCAAATTTTCATTTTATATCCCCTGCATCCCTCCAAGTCTTTAAGTTTTTACAGAGATATTCTCAATGAAACCAAGTCAGTTGAAATTAAGCCAATTAAGTATCGCAATGATCCAAAAATCATTCTTTTTCATTCACTTTACATACGCCGAATCCTAAGCCAGTCTGATTGGGGAGAACATCCCTTTTCCTTAAGACTATTACCTTTGAAGACATAGGGGGAGTTATTCTTCTGGACTTGGCTTTCTGAGTGGCTTGGTCGAAATTTGACTTGGGACTGGGAAAGGGTCATAGGAGGAGACTAAGGCAGATTTGTAATTTGGTCTTACTTGGTTGATTGTGGAACCAAGGGAGGTGAATCTACTGCTTATTTGGATTGGTGAATGTCCCAGGTAGGGGATGACTTGGGAAGGAGACTATGACTTTGGTGGCATTATGGTTGCTGGAGGACTCTGGCTTGACTTGGTTGACTGGCTTGGGCTTTTTGCTTATCTTTAATTTTTCTTTCTGACATATTTGTTCTTGGCGATCCTGCAAGAATTCTCTGGTGAGGAAATCAGGGATGCTGTTCTCAATACCTCTCAAATATTCAATTTCAAAATAAAAAATGCTTAAAATTGCTTGCCATCTTGCAAAAATTTGTTTTGATGCAATATTTTGAACATCTTTTTCCAAAACATGCTCTGCAGATTTGCAATCAACTCTAATTAAAAACTTCTGATTCAAAAGATCATCTTGAAACTTGCTTATACATAGTACTATAGATAAAATTTCTTTTTTAATAGTACTATAATTAGCTTTAGATTGGGTTCAAATACCGGAATGGAATCGGACAATTTGCTCAACAGACTCAGGACTGATCTTTTGCTTTAGAATGCCTCCGTAACTAGAATTGAGGCGTCTATCTCAACAATTTTGAAGGATTTTACTGAAGGAATTCCTAGGCATGGAAGGGACTTGACATGGACTTTGATTTGCTTGACAATTTCTGTGTGATTTTGGGTCAAGGCAGGAGGATTGTTCTGGAGACGATCAAACAGGGGTTTACACAACTTTCTTAGGTTCTAATAGAAATCAGAGACATAATTAAGAGATCCTAAAAACCTATGGAGCTGACTTTTCTCGAGGATTTGATCGGGAAATTTATCCGCGAATTGGATGACTCAATTAATTGGGCTTATTTGGGAATGACTTATGTTGAAACCGAGGAATTTGATACTAGTTTGGAATAGCTTGATTTTCTTAGCTGAGAGAACTAGACCATTGGCTTTGACAATTTGGAGAAACTTATGGAGATGTTTCCAGTGCTGCTCTATGGATTGAGAATAGATTAGCACATCATCTATATATACTATGGAAAATTCACTGTAGTCATTGAAAAATACATTTATTGTATTTTGGAATTTGCTAGGCGCATTCTTAAGACCAAAAGGCATTACATTCCACTCATAGTGACCGAAAGGGGTGACCCAAGTTGTCTTATAACTATCAGAATCTTTTATCCTGGATTTGCCAGAAACCACTTTTCATGTCAAATTTACTAAAAACGACTGCTTTTCCTAGTCGATTTACTAAATCCCTCTTATTAGGAATGGGGTATCAAATCCATTCTAAGAAAGAATTTAAGGGCTTGTAGTTGATGACTAAACGTGGGGCTCCTCTTTCTAACTCAGCATTTTTCTGGACATCGAAAGCGGGACAAGACCAGGTTGACTTACTTTTCCTAACTATTCCCTTTTTTACTAAGTCCATGACTTCTTATTTGTATAATTCCATTAATTCTTGACTCATTTGGATTGGCCTGGCTTTAGTGGGAATATTCTTTTCACTAAAGTTTTTGACATAAGGTAAAGTAACGACATGCTGCTTTCGGTGCCTAAAAACATTGGGCAAATCATAACAAACCTCATTTTTTTAACTTATCTTCAAACTTACTGATTTGAGACTATAGGGTCTTATTAGTTAACTGTTGTTCTATTCTTTTGAACTTAATTTCTTCTTTGAGAAAATTAACTTGTTTACTTTTACTTTGAATTAGACAGACTTTTTTGACACTACAGACTTCCTGAGTGATCTAAGACTGTGTAATTCAGGCTTAGTTAAAAATTCAAACTTGACTCTTTCACCTAAGTGACTTGAGGTAACTCTATCGTATTCTACTTTGAGTAGGTAAAGTAAAGATATGAAGGGTAATCCTAGAATTACTTCATCTGTGATGTTTTTTATTAGCACAAATGATGTCTTAAAACAAATTTTGCTTTGACAGACATAGGCTTTGGGTAACTCATACCTAAGTTGTACGGGTTTTCCGGATGCTGTACCTAGTATTTCTCTGGATTTCTTATAATATTTAGTGGGAGCTACACCTTCCTGAATACAATTAAGGTCGGCTCTGGAATTGAACAAAGCAATTGTGTTTAATTCAAAATCATTAATGAAAATACTGACTCTTGAATACCATTTCCTAAAATTAATTTGTTTGATTAAATTGACAGCTTTATCATTTTCTTTGTCACTGCTTGAGGGCTCATGCTCAGACTTAGGATGACTGTTAGAATGGTTTTTGACTCAAATTTGTCCATTAAGGTAATCAAATCTTGTTTGATTTTAAAATTCTCAGCTTGTAATTTTTGGCTCATTTGTTTTAGCTCTAAAATTTCTTTTTTAACTGTCTTGACTTCTAAATGTAAATCTTGAAGGGTAACTTCTTTCTTCCTATTAAATCGTTCTAGGGTAGTATTTAGGCTTATCTTGGGGGAAGTATTGTGACTGGACTCTTCTTGTCCTATGACTTTTCTTAGCTTTCTTAAATACTCATATTTTAAATCTGGATTTTCGACTTTACTAATTAAATCTATCAGTAATTCTTCTTGTTCTTCTTGCTTAGGTAAGACAGATTGATTTACTTAAAATATTACAAAATTTGTCCTTACATCCTAATTGGATTGTCGGTGAACTTGATTGGGAGTTATCTGAACTATAACTATCTGAGCTAGCTTGGGACATGGGTCTAAATCAGAATCATTGAACTAGTTTGTCTTCATCTTCTTTTGCTAACTTTAATTGCTTTATTGTGTCTTTAACTTTATACTCATTGGCATAACGACCAAATTTTTTGCACTTATAACACTTTACTTTTCTTTTGTCGGACTCTTTCTTAAAATGGCTTTTCTTTTTATTTTGTCGGGAGTCTTGTGACCATCTTTTCTTAGGGGTGAATTTTCTTTTACTGTAAAACTCATCATTATTTCTGAAAAAAAATTTCTTACGGGAATAATGTCTACTTTTACTAAAGCGCTTATCATGACCTCGTGTGACCTGCTCTAGACGGGGAATTGGTGCTAGACCGTATTGTTCACAGAAATTTCCTAGCTCATACTTAGCGGATTTTCTATCAGATTGTATAGATTTACCAATTTTTAAATCTACACACATTTTCATTCCAACCTGGTTAATTGTACTAACTATGTTTCCATAAGGACAGTTCTTATCTTATGGGCAAACAAATTGGGAAGACCGTTAATAAATTTTTCTTTCCAAAAAGCTTGATTGCTATCATCTCTAAGCATAACTCTAGAAATGAAAACATCTTTGTACCATCTAAAATCGCTTAACTTAGGGCATTTGAGATTGCTTAGTTGGTCATGGATTCTAGCAGTTGTATTACTCAGTGTACCAATAAAATGCTCCATTATTGTATAAAGCAAAGTATTGACTCCATCTTCTATTCTTGCTCCTAGGCTTTGATCAAAAATCGGGTAACCTTCTTCATTAAGCTTGATGGCATGAATTATGGCATTTTTTGAGGTTTCTGTTAAATGTTTATCCCACCAAGAACGAAGTGTTCCGGTGAAACTTGTCTCTAACAGAGGCACTATCTCTTGACTGTCTTAAATTATGGTTGGTAACATAACTATTGGCAACCATAGACATATGCTGTAACTTATTGAGGATTTCTTGTTCAGATAAACCATCGATATTCCATTCGTATAGTTTATCAAAAGACACAGAAAATTGGCTTTGGGTTCTTTCTTCGAATTGGATATCTGGGGGTGTAGGCTTAGGATACCAATTTTTTTGTTAGACTTGTAGGATTAACTTTGTTTCTTAAACGGTTGAGCTTAAGGTCTTGGGACTCCTTTAATTCTAAATTATTAAAGGCTTTTTCTATCTTTGAAATATTACTGGTGTCAGTGCTATGGCTAGAGACGGAATCTAAAGACATAGATGACTCATTATCAAAGGAATTAATGTCAAATTGTAAGACTTTGATTTCTGAAGACTTTGGCTTTTGCTTAACTGGGGTTAATTCATTAAGCATTTCTTCTATTTTTTTCAAAGTTGGTGTGACTTTGAGCATAGGACTAGACTTTAATTCTTGGAATTGGACTAAAGGTTTCTCTTTCTTTGACTTTATTGTAATTTCCTGGGGAATCAATCTATCCACTTTTGTCTCAATATTGTCGAGTTGTTTTCCTATGACTACTAGACTTTGGTTGGTGTAATTATTTTGCTCAATTATTTTCTTATCCTTAACATTTTGGTCGAGGACCTTGTAAGGACTGGCAATAATTTTGGCTTTCTTATGGTTAATTATTATTGTTTCTACTAGGGGGTGAGTAGAAATAACTTTTGTGTTATCTTCTTTTTCCCATTTTTCTTGGGTCAAAGTTGTTATCTTTTGACCTAGATAATGGCTCTCTACGTAGTCTACGCAAAAGATTCCAGACTTTGTGGCTTTCAAGAAATCTTTCCATTCATTAAAAATTAATTTCCTTTGTTCTTTGTTAGGATAAGCTTTATGGTAATTTTCTTTTCTCTTTGAATTTTCTGGGGCATGGAGTTGATTTTCTAAGGTTTTCCAATGGATCTTAAAAGGTTTACTAAGGGTTCTTAATTGATTATCTATTGAAAGGGCTTCAGCTTCAAAATCAGTTTGTGTTGGGGACTCAAGGGAATTTTTTTCTTCAACTTGGGCTTTGCCATATCAGGGCTGATTAACTTGGGACTTTTTTCTTAATGATTCTAATTTGAAATCAATTAAAGATTTTTCTAATTCTAAATTTCGTTCCAAAGTAGAGGACGACTCTGCTAAGGAATGTCTTGTTGGAATTTTAAAAGACTGACTTGGTGTAGGTAATTGTTCTAGTTGGATAGTGGACTTTACTCGTGGTTGGTTACCAAAATTAATCTTAACCGTTCCATCTAAATATTGTTGGATATAGTCTAAATTGTTTAGACTATGTTGAATAGGGGTTGGCTGACTTTCAGTTGTTAAGAACCAATCGGTTGGCAGCTTGACATCTGACCACTTAATCGTATGGAGAACTCTAATATTGGCATCGGATTTATTACTCTGGATTAAAAGTATTTGTTCTTTATGGCTTTTACTGAGGGCTCGGAAATTCATGTTTGTACCTATGACCTTGTAGTGAATTCGGTAAATTAGAGCTAAAGGTTGACTGCCAGGTAAAACATTGTAACCTTTGGTTTTAATATTTAAAGTTAACGTCTTAAGAATATGGGGATCACTTAGGCTTACTGTAAAATCTTGATAACAATCAAAATGAATAGGACCATTAAACAGACTTGACTCGATTATTCCTAGGGCACTATCCTGAAAATCAGGGAATCTAGCATCTCTTAAACAGAGAAGAATAGAGGTGTTTAATCCTAATCTAGTTAATGGCTTGACTGCAATTTGGACCAAACCAATATGCAGGAAATGGTTTCCATCTTTCCTATGTTTCCTAATTGACTCAAGATTAAGTAATTGGCATGTCTCATGTTCTTTGCTTAAGGCATAGACTGTTCTCCTGTCCTAACATGGGTAGTTGACTTAAAGGTCAAAAGAGACCATTGCTTCTTATAGATTTCCTTGCTAGAGACTCTGGGTATATTCCAATCTTTACAGCTTAACTCATTAGAAGACTCAAATTCTACTTGTTATTCATTAACTATGTCTGGACTCGACTCACTCATCCTGGCTCTAGAACTGGAAGAATTGACTGAGTTGGTTCTTAGAGGTCGACTCATACTTACAAGTTGTTGATTTAAGGCTTGGAGGTAGAAGAACTACAGAAGACTCCTATGGCTGACTCAAAGGTACCCGTAGCTTAAGACCGTCTCTCTCTCACCGCTCGTGCCTCTCCTGGGACTTATCGTCTGGACTCTAGGACTTACCTGTTTGGGTCGAGAGATAAAGGCTCAAGGGGAACAGATAACTAAGAAGCCAACTTAGGGGTAACTGAGGGACTTGCTAACTCATAAGACTTAAACCAGCCACCTGGGCGAGATGAGTAGCAGACTTAGAACTGACTCCTTCAACGCTAACGGCTTTGATACCAAATGGGGTCTAGAGCAGACCAATATATTATATATAGGGTCCCACTTCCCACTCAACATGCAAACCTTTATACATAATAATGATAACGACAATAATAGTAATAATAATAATAGTAAAAACCATAATAATAATGACTATATATTCTCAGAAATCCTCATGTCACACTATAAAAAATTGAAACCAATCCGATAATACCTTTTCATAACCTCCTTAACCAAAAAAAATTAATTTTCAAATTCATACTATAAAACATATGCCTTATCTTTAGCGATCAATACCAGTAAGATCATACGATATTGTTAAAACCAACATTAGATATGCATACAATCTCACTAATCCCATAATCCGATTAGACCATACTTTCCATAATCTAATAAATCAAAAATAGACAACGTTCTCATTCAAATTTATGCATGCAATTCAATGTTTGGAAAAACAACGCTTATTTTATTTTATTTTTTAAAACCACATCCCCTCACAATTACAACATACTAAACGACCTCAACCGAGCCGACACGGCCCACTATCCAAGTCAACTGGGCACGCAGGGTCCACGACCTCCAGTTTGCTATCCAACAACTCCTATTGACCCTTATTAGGAAGTTAAACTCATCCCAAGAGTTTCATCACGATTCGAAAGTCAATTTGACCTCAATCGTGGAACTTGGTTAATTAGGACCGTGGGGCCCGCGACCTCCAATTATTGATTAGCAAGTTCCTATAAGTCCCACAATGTATACTTAACAAGTTCTGAGTGTTTGGTCTTGATTGATCGGTCGGATCACTCATGGTCGTATCGATTTGACAGGAACTGTTTTACATAACCCTAAACTCATTGATTCGGAGTACCGGAGATTCTAATTCTTGATCTACAAGTTCCTACACAATACTAGAGTATTGGGAACCACATATTTGAAAACGGGACCGATTGGACGGTCCGAACCTATCGAACCCGAATATCGCCTAATAGGCATAATATCCGTTCGATAGTCAAACGGTATCCAATTTATAATCCGAGCATACCATCATGCTCGAGACAACATGGGGAGTATTTTGGAACTCAATGAACCACCTAAAAGTGGCTCACGTGCGCCACTCGCCACCGGGAGTGGTGGGTGGCTTGAGTAAATTTCGGCAATCAGAAAAACTCCAAATTGCCGGCCAATACCTATACCATTAGAACCACCACGCCTAGGGAAATGTGTTTTGGTCTTGGACCCCAGTGAAAAAGTGGCCAGAGCCAGCCGAAAAAGCACCTCACAATTGGAGAAAAACCTAGGTTCTAGATCGAACTCTAAACACTCCAAATTGATCCTAACCAACCATATCATCACTTATAGGACGTTGAGTGGATGAAGAATCATACTTGGATCGACGAATTTGGCCGTCGGAGTTGCTAGAAACGGCATCGAAAAATTATGAAACAACTGGAGCTTTAGAAGCTCCCAGCGCCTCCGTGAGTGATTGTCGTGGTTGGAAAGTTAGCCAGAAGAGTTCGTCTACCATGACCGGTCATTTTCCGACCGATCCCATCTCCAGCGGTGGCCAGACAAGTCTGATTCCTCTTCGGGAAGTCGAACAGTCACTATTTGCATAGTGACTATCGTAGGAGAGAGAGAGAGAGAGAGAGAGAGAGAGAGAGAGAGAAAGCTGGGTATATAAGCTTTTTGGACAATTTCAGTAATTCATGATACGTCCTTTTTGTTTTTAGACCTTTTCTCATTCTTTACAACTAGGAATGGAGCGTGCCACCAGTCCACGAACTCGTATCGGCGAGTTCTACCTAATGGTGCCACCCCACTCCAAATTCCTACCTTAACAAAAGGGACTAAACTACCCTTACCCCTAAGGGCAAAAATGTAATTTCATAATGAAATAATTAAATAAACCCTTAAATTGGGTCGGGATGTTACAAATCACTCTAGATCACACAGAGGAATGGAAGTCTTTTGTTCATCAAAATTGACTTCCAAGTATGGCTTCAACCATTGGCCATTTACTTTGAAAATAGTGCCTTTTTCTTCATGTTGAACTTCAATAGCTCCATAAGGAAACACTTGCAAGATTGTAATAGAAGAATTAAATATGAGGAATTTCTAACCAGCAAAGAAATCCTTCCTTAGAATATGCTTATCATGCCACTTCTTCATACATTCCATGTAAATCTTGGCAGCCTCATAAGCTTCATTACGAAACTCATCCATCTCATTCAATTGAAGTGCCCATTTTTCACAGGCAACAATCATGTCAAAATTGAGTGTTTGGATTGCCCAATATGCCTTATGTTCTAACTCCACTAGTAAGTGAGAAGCCTTCCCAAAAACTAGACGATAAGGCGACATGCCAATTTGAATATCATCCAATAAGTCCATAATGCATCATCTAATTTCAGTGACCAATCCTTTCTTGAAGCACTCACTGTCTTTTCCAAAATTCTCTTTAATTCTCTATTGGAAACTTCAACTTGCCCACTAGTTTGCCCAAAATTCTCTTTAATTCTCTATTAGCCACATTTAGCTAAAAGAGAATTAAATTGACAATTGCAAAAGCGTGTACCTCTATCAATGATGATGGCACGTGGAGTCCCGAACCTAGTGAAAATATTTTTCTTGAGAAATTTGAGAACATCCTTGGCATCATTTGTAGGGAGAACGAGGGCTTCAATCCATTTCTACACATAATCAACATGCAAAAATGTATACTTCTTTTTCCAAGATTCCGGAAAATGTCCCGTGAAATCTATTCCCTAAACATCAAATAATTCAACCTCAAGAATATTATTCAATGGCATTTGCTAGAAATATTTCCAATGCATTGGCATCGATCACAAGGAGCTACAAATGCATAGGCATTCCTAAACAAAGTTGGCCAGAAAAATCCGGCTGCAATTCCTTTGATGCGGTTTTGGAGGCACCAAAATGCACCCTGACATTACCCGTCCCGAATTCCTCAAAATCTGTGATGAACCCTGTGGTTTTCTAACATCAAACCGATGTCGGGCTCACTTACTAACAACATCCTCTTCGCTCACTTACTAACAACATCCTCTTCTCCAAAAACAAAGGAAAAGAGGCTCGAGACTTTCTACCAAAATTTCGGCACAGTCGCTCCTGAAAAACGAACTGTACCAAAATTTTCAGCCTATCAAAAACACAATTTAAAATCACCAAACTTCAGCATCAAAGACTCTACAATAAAAGTTTCACATTTCGACCCCTTTAACTATTACTTATCCATTAAGGACTCTACACAATTAGGATGCAAATAATTTCAATCAGGAACCTTCTAGGTTGTTTCATTTGAAAGACAAAATCTTTGGTCCCCTATGTCTGCTATTTCTTTGGGGTAAATTCCAAAATGTAAATTCTAAAACCAAACACAGTGTCAAATTGTAGACAAAAAGAGAGAAGTCTCCTTCTCCCACTAAGAGTATCTTCTGATAGCTGCTGTAATGCTTAACCTTTCTCCTTCCAAGATTCATTTTCACACTTAGAATAATATAAGCACAGCTCAACCAGTTTATTTTACGGTTGCACCTAGCTTAAACCCTAGGCTACCTACGTACCCCTTTGTGAGGGATCAAGCCACACGTAGTTCTTAAATCAACAATCACGATTCAAATAATATACGATTATTTAAAGTAATGCCAATGATTAAATTTAGATTCATTTACAACATTAAATTCGACAAGGCAACCACTAAATACTTTATAAGTTCCTTTCCTTTTATCATTCTTTCCCGCAACCATACCCTATTCACGGCGTACATTGCGAAACAACACTTTCCAAACTATAAATCAAACGTTCATACCTGTGCATAGTACTCACAAAGCACAAGTCCAAGAATCTCAACTGAAAACGAATCCACATATATATATTTACACACCTCACACCATCATCATGTACCAGGGAAAAACAATCTAATTCTGGGGATCGTTTGACTAGTCCACATGGAGGAATCCTCAACAACCATGTGGCCAGGGACGAGTCATCCAAACGGGGGACTAGGCTTCCAGCATGCACAACAGAATCCTCAATACTCTTGCTTCTATGACAAGTCCTACGTGCGCAATTCACGGTCAACCGAGCAGTCAAACTTCTCATATCGGTCAACCAAGCCCACGGGGCCCACTCCCTCTGATTTCCGATCCAATGGTTCATATAGGTAAAACAATGTATACTTAACAAATTCTGAGTGTGGTGTCTCGATTAAGCTGCGAATCACTCTCGATCGCATGATCGGACGATAACGGGTTACCCAACCTTAGAATCAATGATTTGGAGTATCTGAGACTCTGATTCTTGATCAACCAGTTCCTACACGATCCTATAGACATGGGGAACAACATATTTGAAAATGGACCGATTGGAGTGTCTGAACCTATCGGACTCGAATATCGCCTAATATGTAAAGTTTCGTTCGATAGTCAAATAATAACCTATAGACATGGGGATTATTATGGAATCCTTAAGAATCGCCACAATGGGTCCCACGTTCTGCCACACGCTCTGGCAGTGCATGGGTGTCTTGAGTAACTTCTAGGGTTTAGGGTTTAGACGTCGTCTTTTGTAATGTTCAGGTTAGATATCTCGTCTTTTAGACATCGGTATTATGGGATTGGAGTCGTGTTATTTGCAAATACATGTCGGCTCTTTATGCTTCCCCGACGTGATATCGTTAATAACTGTTCCACAATAGCGTCGTGGTTCTTTATTTTACATTGCTTTTAGACGTTGATAAATACATTGCGGTCGTTTTTTGACAAAAATTTTATTAAAACGACGTATGTTTTTCACATTTTTATCAAGACCGTCGTGTTTGTAATCTTGAACCAGTATTTTTTGTATTGATTGTTTTGTGGCCAAAACCTGAATAATGAAAGTGAAGAAAACACATTACAATATATTACAAAATTAATGTCATACACTGCCGTTTAGGGCATAAGTAATTTCATAAATTACATAAGTATTATTCAATCCATATATCTTCACACCCATCTCAAATATTTTGACTCCCAAACTCACCCACCAGTTCATCAAATGTGTCAACATTTGACATCCCTCTAGTAAATCACACTCAATTCTCACATCACCTAAGACATCATCACCAATAACATCATTATATTCTCTATTAGGCATTGATAACACTACCGACCAACCACGATGCATCGGGTCGTCAACAAAAAATACTTGTTTGACTTGAGAAGCCAAAACAATTGGTCATTCCTATGTCCAATTTTACTCAAATCTACAAGGGTAAATCAAAGTTCGTCGACTACAAGACCAGAAGTACTATCTATCCAATCACACCTAAAGACTTGGAATTGTAAACTTTTGGTAGTCAAGGTCCCAAATTTCTTGAATGACACCATAGAAACCCATATTTGAGAGAATTGAGTTTTTATCCTTGGCACTAGCAACTTGCATGGTATGTGCAAGTAAATAAACTCCACTATTTTGAACTGTCCGCATATCATCTTGTGCCTTGATGTTAAATTTAATACCTTTAATAAGATAGCTCCTATATGATGGCACTGCCATGTTTGGACCAGCTGCTAGCCACCTTAAATTTTCTGATACGCCATGATTGTCTTCCTCATTAAGTTCACTTTGAACCTGCAAATTAATCATATCTTAATTCAATCTAACATAGAAAGAAGAAAATTACAAGTCCAATATGTTATTCAATAACATATACCTTGAAGCGTAGCCATTGAATGAAAGTGCTATTGTGTTTATCTTGCAGCCACTTTGTTCTCTTTCTAAATTTTGGATAAGCGGTCTTGATGTGGATCATATGTTCCCTACATGACACGAAAAATTCAAGCATTACGGTCCCAAACATATAAGATAAACATAAGAAATAATTTAAAATGGAAACTTAAAGAATAAAACTCATACGTACTCGATATAAGGTAGGACTTCCTCCGTATTCTCAAAGACATATAGATGTGCTTGGTTCAACAGGTCCCCATCAATTAAGTTCACTGTGCAACCTGATAATGGCTTTGAAACTCCCATGTTTTGGCTTGAAGGCACTCCAACTGTACTAACATCAGATAAATGCTCGGTCCAAGAACTCTCCAGCTTCTTCAGCTATATACCGCTCAGCAATGCAACCTTCGGGACGAGTACGATTTCTGAACATACCCCTTTAGCACTTTCATATATCTTTCAAACGGATACATCCATCTAAAATATACTGGCCCACATAGACGAACTTCTCTGACAAGATGTACTACTAGATGAACCATGATATCAAAGAATGAAGGGGAAAAGTACTTCTCAAGCAAACACAAAGTAACTACTACATCTTCTTCCAACTTATCTAGCTTGGAAACATCAACTGTCTTTGCACATATAGCATTTTGCAGGCTTCTCCAAAACAGAATGAATTACCACAGGGAGCAATTGTTGCATTAAGGTATGACAATCAGGGACCTTCATACCATAGAAAGAATTGTAAACCGCTCTCTTTTTTGCTCTTGACAAATTCCAAGGCTCGGGAGGCAAACGAGTACATCTTTCTCCATATTCGGGTTGCAAATCAGTTTTGACTCCCATGTTCAATAAATCTAATCGAGCAGCAATCCCATCTTTATTTTTTCCAGGGATCTCTAGCAATGTACCAATGACATTATCGCAAACATTCCTCTCAATGTGCATAACATCTAGGACATGCCTCACAGGAAGGTATTTCCAATACTCGAGATCAAAGAATATTGATTTCTTCTTCCAACAAACTCTGTCACCATCTTCAACCATATGCAGTACTTCTTCTCTAATTAATGGCTCGGAGGCATGCCATATTCAGGTTTCCCATTAAAAGTTGCACGTTGCCTCCTATATGGATGATTGATTGGTAACCATTTTCTATGCCCAATGTAACGAATTTTGTGGCCATTTTTCAACCTGTGACTAGGTGTATCATCGCCGCATATTGGATAAGCTTTATATCCTTTAACAACACAACCAGATAAGTTTCCATAGGCGGGGAAATCATTAATTGTCCACATTAATGCAGCTCTAAGTGTAAAGTATTCTCTATTATGTGCATTATACACTCCTCTAATCCCATCCCACAAAGATTTTAAATCATCAATCGAAGGCTCCAGGTAGACGTCTATATCATTTCCGGGTTGTTTAGGACCGAAAATCAATAAGGTCAACATCATGAACTTTCGTTTCATGCACAGCTATGGTGGGAGATTATATGTAACTAAGATAACTGGCCAGCAACTATATCTGCTACTTAGAGAACTGTGGGGATTGAATCCATTAGATGAAAGAGCCTGTTGGACAGATTTTACTCTATCTATTTCTCGCAAGTGCACGAACCAATTATAGTATAGGAATGCAAGCACGAGGTCGTTCCACAGAGACTTGGATGAAAGACACTTAATAATACTACTTAGACTCACAAGTAACCCTAAGACTAAACAGAATTTAAATGAAGTTGTTTTGAGTTTGTTGGAATGAAAACTGCAAAAAGGGAATGCAAAACAACAAGTGACTAGCAAGTAGATGTTTTAGAAATTTTAGAGACAAAGGAGACAAGCACTAGGGTTTCAACTTCACCATGACAATCCAATTTCAAGCTACAAGTTAACAATCACCTAAGTTGATTACAATTTCTGGAGTTCATTCTTTCTTATGTATGATTATCCATTGATAAGTTCATAATTTCACACATTTGCTTGCCTTCATTACTTAGTAATTTTGTTTAGTTTCTCTTTATTTCGAGTCACTTATCTATGTTTGTGTGTTCTGTAGGTTATGGGAGCAAGAGATCACATTTGATACAATCCATGCATATTAAGGGCTGATTGGCATGAGAGGAATACACTTGAGGCATTTGAAGCAAAATGGTGCAAAAACGTGCACAAACTGGAGCCTGAGTTAGAAGTTCATTTCGGACTTATCTTCTTCATCCGAACTTGGATTGGGCCATTACTTGTGTGGTTGGATCAATGACATTCTGAACTTCGAAATGGATATCTTAAAGTCGTCATTTGATTCAGTCTAGCCCAATTCGTAAGCCCAAGAAGTTGTTCATCATGCTGACAGGAAGATGAGCTCATTGCATGCTTAGTCATGGTGAGCTAAGCATGAGCTATTGGTTTCTGGATGGAAGCTTGGTCATGCTGACATGATGATGAGCTAGGGCTGCTAGTGGGATTTAGTGGAGTAACCATTTCTGATTATCTAATGCAAGTGTGTTAGGTCATTGCCATATTCAATTCAGATTTCCCACTCCCCTCTCCCTATAAATACCACTTCCATTCCACATTCAATTCAATTGACATTCAGATTCAGAAACAGACACATTCACTCATCCATTACTCCCATACACACATTCACCACAAAGAGAGAAGAGAGCTAGTTGCAAAGGAGGAAGAGCTAGGAGCTGTCCTGGAAACTACTTTGCCTGCCACCAGCTAGTTCTTCTATTCTCTTTACTCTATCTATGTATTTCTTATTTTCTGTATTCATAATTATGTTTAACTAATCTATTTAGTTAGGGCTTAGGATGAAGCCCTAGTCATGAATATTCAATGTTATGGATGATTTCTTAGTTAATTGATTTCCTTGCTTTCATTATCAAGTTGTTAACCTCCAGTTTATTATGTGCTTGATGTATGTTTTCTTGGAGTAGCTAACTAGGATTTTATGCATCTAGCACAGGTTGGGAAGGGGTTTAGATTCACCAATTCTACTCTCCTTTCACAAGCAACACATGAATGGCCTAAGAATCATTCAAGGGGTTAATAACCATAGGTTGACTAGGACAGATACCATGTTCTAGGACTTGTGTGATTATCATATTCTCAGGGAACTTAATGACTCTTGTATGCTTTATTCTAAGTAGATACCATGCTTAGGTTGCATATTAGAGATCACGTGTTGTGTAGATACCATGCACAATTACATGCCTTAGGAGAATCATGCATCTTGCACCTAGATACCATAGGCTTGTATGCGATAATCTATTGTTAATGAAGCTTGAGTCAATTTCTATGCATTCATAACTTGGATAGGAAGACTAGTGGTAGATTCCAAGGCTCTAACACTTCTCAATCATTGTTTCACAACTTGTTGATTGCTGCCATTATTACTTTCTAGCACTTCCATTTCATTATCTTGTTTTCATCTCAACAACAAAACCCCCCCATTTCAAGTGCGTGTGTGGTGCTAGGATTCTGTCCTAGACCTTGCCATTGTCAGTTTGTTTGTTTGTTTCTTTTCTGTTTTGTCCATCATTCTAAGTAATTTAACTCGCAACCAAGTTACCATTCTCCGTGGGATCGACCTCGTATTTACATAAGCTATACTATAAATGGTTCGTGCACTTGCGAGAATTAAAGTTGCTATTTTTAATAACTCATTTTAGTTGTTAGGAATAGGCTCAACAAGTTTTTGGCGCCGTTGTCGGGGAACCGGTAACGATGGTGCTATAGTTAGATTACTTTGAGTGTTTTTGTTTTTGTTAGTTTTATTTGTTATTTTCATTGGTTTTTCTTTCAGTATTCAGTCTTTTTTTTTTTTTGTTATCTCCATTTTAAATCACTAATTTGGTTCTTGTGTGTGCATATATGTCCGAATCTGATTCTGAGCCACTTTCACCAAGAACTTTTGCTATACGTACTGGTTTGAGGAGGAATTATAGTTCTTTAAGCTCTGAATCTAAGAGCTACGAATCTGAAGGTTCAAGCGAGATGGCTGAGATTCCAAACAACAACAATAATGATGAAGGAGGTGGTGCGCTTGTTGTCCAACCTCGGAAACCCCTGCGTGAATTTTCCATTCCCAAAGTCACTGATCAACCTTCGTGCATCGTCTATCCTCAACTCACAATTGACAGGTTTGAGCTTAAAAGTGGTATGATTCATCTTCTTCCAACTTATTATGGTAATACCACTGAGGATCCTTACATGCATGTTAAGGAATTCTTTGAAATATGTGCTACAATCAAAATTCAAGGACTTGATGATGAGCAGATTAAGATGAGGCTATTCCCATTCAGTTTAAAAGATAAGGCTAAGTCTTGGTTATACTCTTTGCCTAATGCTTCAATTCGTACTTGGGATGAGCTTTCTAATAAGTTTTTGCAGAAATTCTTTCCAGCTCAAAAGACTAACAAGATTAGAAAGGAAATTCTTGGTTTCAAGCAAGGAGAAGGAGAAGCTTTTCATGAATGCTGGGAGAGGTACAAGGAGATGATGAGTTCCTGCCCACACCACAACATAGAGAGTTGGATGCAAATGCAATCTTTCTATGAAGGTTTGCTTGATTCCGAAAGGATGATGGTAGATGCAACAAGTGGAGAAGGATTGATGAACAAAACAGCAGATGAGGCTTTTACTCTCTTTGAATCTTTGAGTGCTAACTCTCAACAATTGTGCTACAATAAAGGAAGAGGAGCTCCTATGAAAGCTGTGGTCTCTGAGGTAAGTACTAATAATGAGATTAATGCAAAACTTGATGTTATGTGTTCTTTGCTTCAACAGGCAGTGACTGGTCCTCTTGGAAACAAAGTCGAAGTTCAAGGCCAATCTTTTGCGGACCACATGCTAGAACAAGCAAATGCCCTTCAAGGAAGAAATCCTCAGAATGATCCTTACTCAAACACATACAATCCGGGGTGGAGAAATCATCCTAATTTCAGATGGAGCAATAATTCAAATGTGCAACAATCTCAAGGACCTCCCCCAGGATTCCAAATACAACAAAGGCAATTCCAGCAAGCTCCCCAACAAGTTCAAGAGCAAAGGGGTGATCAAATGGGAGAATTGCAAGACATGTTCAAGAAGTTCATGGGGCAACAGATGCAAACCAATCAGAATCTTCAAAATGCAGTGAACAAACTAGAAGTGCAAGTTGGGCAGATTGCATCCTCCTTGAGCAATAGAGCATCTGGAACTTTTCCAAGCCAAACGGAGGTGAATCCAAGGCATCATGAGCAAGTTAAAGCAGTCCACATCTTGAGAAGTGGTAAACAAGTTGATAATAAGGTTGGAGATGCCAATGAAGAGCAAGAAGATGGAGAAAACGTGGAGATCATTCAACCACCACAAGGGCAGCCCACAGACTCCACCAAACAGCCCCTCAATCCTCCTGGAAAGAGAAGAGGCCCTAAGGTATCATCTAATGCTAATCAAGTTCCAATTTCAACTAATGCTTTTAGGCCTATTGCACCCTTTCCCAGCAGGTTATCAAAGTCAAAGAAAGATCAAGGCTTGGATGAGATAATGGAAATATTCAAGAAAGTGCAAATCAATATCCCATTGCTCAGTGCCATTGCTCAGATTCCAAAGTATGCAAAATTTTTGAAGAATCTTTGCACTAACAAGAGGAGATTCAAAGAGCATGAACAAGTTGCATTAAGTGAAGAGGTGAGTGCAGTCTTACAAAGAAAGTTACCTCCAAAGCTAAAGGATCCAGGTTCGTTTTCTATACCTTGTATTGTTGGTGATTTTAAGATTCCAAAAGCTTTGCTTGATCTCGGTGCATCCATTAACCTTATGCCATATCATGTTTATGAGAAACTTAACCTTGGTGAGTTGCAAGCCACATCTGTGAGCATTCAATTGGCAGATAGAACTATTAGGTACCCCAAGGGCATTCTAGAAGATGTTTTGGTGAGAGTAGAAGGCTTAATCTTGCCAGCTGATTTCTTAGTCTTGGAGATGGAAGAAGCACCAATTCCTGATAATGAATTGCCCCTCATCTTTGGTCAACCCTTCATGGCTACTGCTAAGACCACGATCGATGTAGCGCAAGGCACTCTCACCATGACCGTTAATGGAGAAACTGTTGCTTTCAAAGTGTTTGATGCCACAAATCTGCCAAATGATGTTCAAGATTGTTTTCAAATTGAAGTATTGAGAAATCCAGGGAAGGAGAGATTTGATGGTCTTTCACGTTCACTAGAAGCATGCTTGCTGCAAAGAGTAGACAAGGAGGAGCAGGGGGCTGCCCACATATTCAATGCTACAATTCCTACACACAAGAAGGGGCTGCCCAAATTTGGAGATACTCCAATCATCCCTCCAGTTCTTTGTGATTCAGTTCGTAATCAAAAAAGGAAAAGGAAAGCAGCAAGGAAACGATGGAAAAATAAAACAAGCTTGGTGAACAATCTTGCATTACATGAGGTGTCAATTGAGCCCAAACCCCCCCATTCACTATAGCAAGTTTGGACGTCCGGCTGAAGACATGAAACTTAGCGCTTCTTGGGAGGCAACCCAAGGTGATGAGGAGAAGATAGAACGTGCAAGAAGCTACTTGCGTCCTAATCGCTTCAAAGGGGAGTTGTTTTCTAAACTCTAACATTTGGTTATGTCTTTTCCTTATCTTCTTTCCTTTCATTTATGAGGCATTGCTTGCTCTTATACTCTAAACATTGAGGACAATGTTTCATTTAAGTTTGGGGGTATGGAAGGATTTATGTTGTTTCAAATTGTCAAAATTTTAAATTTTTTTTTAAGTGTCTTTAATATCTAAAAACGCAGGAGTTTGTGTGTTGTTTTGTTATCCTTTCAAACACCTATGATAAGACTTGGATTTAACTTTAATATGGTTTTTCAGAAATTGATAGTCATTGTTTAAGGACTTTATGTGGTTCTGAGTTAACTTTGTCTTGCATGCCATCCTTGCACTTATTGAGCACTTTGCCAAGTTAGTCCAATTTCTTGCTACTTGGAGATGTTATGCAATTCTACTTATCTCATGATCTTGGTTTCGTACTCTAGAACTTATTTGAATATCTCTTGAGACATTCTGTTGCCATACAATGCTTAGGAAGTGATTTAGGCCATGTTTGAACCGTTTGAGCCTTTCTAACCATCCCTCTACATGTATTCATCCCTAGTCAACCCATTTGAGCCTACGTT
The DNA here is from genome assembly GCA_018703695.1 of Prunus fruticosa. NCBI lineage: Eukaryota > Viridiplantae > Streptophyta > Magnoliopsida > Rosales > Rosaceae > Prunus > Prunus fruticosa. The sequence continues at coordinate 3,409,869 of CM031923.1, read as the reverse complement.
AAGCCTTTCTTTGTGTAAACCATTCCTACCATAATAAATCTCTGTTTCTTATCTTTGAGCAATTAAAGCTATCTTCAAAAGAGAGTCATAAAGATGCAAGGTTTTTAGGAGCAAAAGTGATTCATTAGTGCCATAATCCAAGTGTTGAAAAGAAATAAGTTTGGGGGTATTGGTAACTAATCAAAAGAGGTAATGAAGTGTGACCAATGTAGTCACGACCCTAGGAACAATAAGGAGAGATCATGGTGATCTAGGGTAAAGAGCCACAAAATTAGGCCAAATAAACACATTTGAAGTTATGTTGGAAATCTGCTCATGTATGTGTCCTTGCTTGTTTTAAAAAGTTCAGTAATCTCTCATATTCTTACCATGCTTTAGCTGTGCTCAAGATGTTTTTCTATATCCATATCCCCTCTTTCATTCAACCATTACCCTAGCCTCATTACAACCCTTGTAAAGTCCTTTTGATCCTTGGTATTGTATGGTATTATTGTGGAGAGCTGATTTGATAACGAGCTTATGGGGCTCGAAATTCTTGATTGTGCTCTAAGTGTGTGCGCATGTACTTATTTGAGTTGCAGGTGTTGTTCTGATTTGGCATTCACACACTACACGTAAGGATGTCATTGTAAGCTTTGCACACTCTTGAATCATGTGTGGAACTTAGATTGTGATTGTTGTGTTTCTTTGGAATCATATACTTTGGTGATTCTTTGAGGATATTGTTTGGAAAGCTAGCTGCTTATTTTCTGTTTTCTAAGTTGTGGTTTTATTTTGTTTGCTCGAGGACTAGCAAAGTCTAAGTTTGGGGGTATTTGATAAGTTCATAATTTCACACATTTGCTTGCCTTCATTACTTAGTAATTTTGTTTAGTTTCTCTTTATTTCGAGTCACTTATCTATGTTTGTGTGTTCTGTAGGTTATGGGAGCAAGAGATCACATTTGATACAATCCATGCATATTAAGGGCTGATTGGCATGAGAGGAATACACTTGAGGCATTTGAAGCAAAATGGTGCAAAAACGTGCACAAACTGGAGCCTGAGTTAGAAGTTCATTTCGGACTTATCTTCTTCATCCGAACTTGGATTGGGCCATTACTTGTGTGGTTGGATCAATGACATTCTGAACTTCGAAATGGATATCTTAAAGTCGTCATTTGATTCAGTCTAGCCCAATTCGTAAGCCCAAGAAGTTGTTCATCATGCTGACAGGAAGATGAGCTCATTGCATGCTTAGTCATGGTGAGCTAAGCATGAGCTATTGGTTTCTGGATGGAAGCTTGGTCATGCTGACATGATGATGAGCTAGGGCTGCTAGTGGGATTTAGTGGAGTAACCATTTCTGATTATCTAATGCAAGTGTGTTAGGTCATTGCCATATTCAATTCAGATTTCCCACTCCCCTCTCCCTATAAATACCACTTCCATTCCACATTCAATTCAATTGACATTCAGATTCAGAAACAGACACATTCACTCATCCATTACTCCCATACACACATTCACCACAAAGAGAGAAGAGAGCTAGTTGCAAAGGAGGAAGAGCTAGGAGCTGTCCTGGAAACTACTTTGCTGCCACCAGCTAGTTCTTCTATTCTCTTTACTCTATCTATGTATTTCTTATTTTCTGTATTCATAATTATGTTTAACTAATCTATTTAGTTAGGGCTTAGGATGAAGCCCTAGTCATGAATATTCAATGTTATGGATGATTTCTTAGTTAATTGATTTCCTTGCTTTCATTATCAAGTTGTTAACCTCCAGTTTATTATGTGCTTGATGTATGTTTTCTTGGAGTAGCTAACTAGGATTTTATGCATCTAGCACAGGTTGGGAAGGGGTTTAGATTCACCAATTCTACTCTCCTTTCACAAGCAACACATGAATGGCCTAAGAATCATTCAAGGGGTTAATAACCATAGGTTGACTAGGACAGATACCATGTTCTAGGACTTGTGTGATTATCATATTCTCAGGGAACTTAATGACTCTTGTATGCTTTATTCTAAGTAGATACCATGCTTAGGTTGCGTATTAGAGATCACGTGTTGTGTAGATACCATGCACAATTACATGCCTTAGGAGAATCATGCATCCTGCACCTAGATACCATAGGCTTGTATGCGATAATCTATTGTTAATGAAGCTTGAGTCAATTTCTATGCATTCATAACTTGGATAGGAAGACTAGTGGTAGATTCCAAGGCTCTAACACTTCTCAATCATTGTTTCACAACTTGTTGATTGCTGCCATTATTACTTTCTAGCACTTCCATTTCATTATCTTGTTTTCATCTCAACAACAAAACCCCCCCATTTCAAGTGCGTGTGTGGTGCTAGGATTCTGTCCTAGACCTTGCCATTGTCAGTTTGTTTGTTTGTTTCTTTTCTGTTTTGTCCATCATTCTAAGTAATTTAACTCGCAACCAAGTTACCATTCTCCGTGGGATCGACCTCGTATTTACATAAGCTATACTATAAATGGTTCGTGCACTTGCGAGAATTAAAGTTGCTATTTTTAATAACTCATTTTAGTTGTTAGGAATAGGCTCAACATCCATATGGTGTTTGGTTTTAATCAAGTAGTCAGAAAACACAACTTAGCTATGGTGTTTAGTCTAAGTTATGAATCTGAATCCATTAAGTTTAAGAAGAACACAAAGGAACCAAGTAAACATTTAAACATGGTGTTTGTCCTAAATGCATTACCCACTCATTCACTAATCGGTTCAAGAGTCATATGGTGTTTATGTAAACTTGAACTAGATAACCAACATACATGTGTTCATAGTGGCCAGTTATTTAAACATGCATAAAGATTCAACTAAGAACAAGTGAATGAGACCAGAAAATTAGAAGTAATCAACAAAGGGTATCATTAACTTGAAAACATGAAATTGTCTTGTCAGGTTACATTGAAACCCTAGTTATGGGAATTAGTTACACTCCATTAATGGAAAATACATTTGAATCATAATAAACATGGAGAGAGTAAGAAAAACCCGTGAAGAACGAATTATGTTGTTGAAGAGCTCCTCCGGCTTCCACCATATATGATGCAACCAGAGATGAAGAGTGGTGTAGATGGTGTGGATTGTGTTTGGGAATTGATGGGATGGTGGAGGATTGAGTGATCTGTGGGAGAGTGTATGAGGCTGTGGTTGATGAAGGTTTGAGAGGGGATGGTGCTGGGATGAGTGGTCTGCTAGGAATCGGAAGAGAGGGATTGTGAATTCCAGGATTTTGTGTGTGTCTTGAATGTGGATGCTTGGTCATGGTGAGCTAGGCATGAGCGATTGGTTTCTAGATGGAAGCTTGGTCATGCTGACATGATGATGAGCTCTGGCTGCTGGTGGGATTTATTGGTGAAGTGCAGCAACCAATTCTGATTTTCTAAATACAAGTGTTGTATACATTAACCATATTGAATTCAGATTTATCACTCCATTCTCCCTATAAATATCACTCCCATTCCAAACACTATCATAACTCATATCCTGAGATTCACAATCCCCTCTCACACATACACACATTCAGATTCACCACAAAGTGAGGAGAGAGCTAGCTGCAAAGGAGGGAGAGCTTGGAGCTGTCCTGGGAACTACCTTGCTGCCACCAACTAGTTCTTCTCTTCTCTTTAATCTATCTATGTATTTCTTATTTCTGTATTCTTAGTCATGTGTAACTAATCCTTTTAGTTAGGGCTTAGGATGAAGCCCTAGTCATGAATATTCAATGTTATGGATGATTTCATAGTTAATTGATTTCCTTGCTTTCATTGCCAAGTTATTAATCTCCAGTTTATTATGTGCTTGATGTATGTTTTCTTGGAGTAGCTAACTAGGATTTTATGCATCTAGCACAGGTTGGGAAGGGGTTTAGATTCACCAATTCTACTCTCCTTTCACAAGCAACACATGAATGGCCTAAGAATCATTCAAGGGGTTAATAACCATAGGTTGACTAGGACAAATACCATGTTCTAGGACTTGTGTGATTATCATATTCTCATGGAACTTAATGACTCTTGTATGCTTTATTCTAAGTAGATACCATGCTTAGGTTGCATATTAGAGATCACGTGTTGTGTAGATACCATGCACAATTACATGTCTTAGGAGAATCATGCATCCTGCACCTAGATACCATAGGCTTGTATGCGATAATCTATTGTTAATGAAGCTTGAGTCAATTTCTATGCATTCATAACTTGGATAGGAAGACTAGTGGTAGATTCCAAGGCTCTAACACTTCTCAATCATTGTTTCACAACTTGTTGATTGCTGCCATTGTCACTTTCTAGCACTTCCATTTCATTATCTTGTTTTCATTTCAACAACAACCACCCCCCCCCCCCCCCCCCCCCCCCCCATTTCGAGTGCGTGTGTGGTGCTAGGATTCTATCCTAGACCTTGCAAATTGTTTGTTTCTTTGTTTTATGTTTTTCCAGCATTCTAAGTAATTTAACTTGCAACCAAGTTACCATTCTCCGTGGGATCGACCTCGTATTTACATAAGCTATACTATAAATGGTTCGTGCACTTGCGAGAATTAAAGTTGCTATTTTTAATAACTCATTTTAGTTGTTAGGAATAGGCTCAACATAAATCTGAATTCAATATGGCTAATGCATACAACACTTGTATTATAAAATCTGAATTGGTTGCTGCACTTCACCAATAAATCCCACCAGCAGCCCTAGCTCATCATCATGTCAGCATGACCAAGCTTCCAACCAGAAACAATAGCTCATGCCTAGCTCACCATGACCAAGCATCCAATGAGCTCATCTGCAAGTCAGCATGATGAACAACTTCTTGGGCTTACGAATTGGGCTTGGCTGAATCAAATGACGACTTTAAGATGTCCATTGTGAAGTTCAGAATGTTTCTGATCCAACCACACAAGTATTGGCCTAATCCAAGCTCGGATGATGAAGATAGGTCCGAAATGAAATTCTAACTCAGTCTCCAAGTTTTTGCACGTTTTTGCTCCATTTTGGTTCAAATGCCTCAAGTGGTACCTAGAGCTCAATGAACTAAATAACAAACACAAAATGGATTAAAAGCACAAGTTTTATTTAAAAACATAACCAAACAATATGGTAGATTGATACAAAATGATACAGAATTATGCATTGATCAATACCCCAAACCTATATTTTGCTGGTCCTCAAGCAAAACTAAAACTTAAACAACACACAAAACGAAACTTATTACACCATTTTCGTAGATGACACGATTGCATTGAGCATATGCAATAAGCCTTTAAACCTCTAGGTGTCCCTAGTAGGAAGAGTTGTGTCTCCTGAGGGTTTACAGTGATGACTCCCACAAACATCAACAAATTCTGCAAGACAACTAATAGTTAAAGAATCACTTTTAAACAAACTAAGGAAAACCAATGAATGCACAATCACACTTTCAAAACTAATGGTGTGCCACTTCACATCTTCACACCAGGGTGTATAGTGTATTGCCACTGCAAAAAGAATTCCAGCATTGAAGTCACCGTACTCAAATACATAGATAGAAATCGCATCAACTCTAGGTCTCACGGGTATCGCTCAAATCTTCACAAAGAACCTAGGGTTTAGTTTCTCAACAAGCATATGTGAGTGATATTATGTAAAGGGAAACAAGATTTCACATATGAAATAATCATAAAACAAAAGCACGATTTCTGGAAATAAGATCTCATGAAAGGAAATCAAATGCTAAGAACATAGAAAGAATACATTGCATGCTAGCACTCATGAACCGGACTTCCCCAAAGATCAGTTAGATCTTAATCAGGCTTGTAATGTCAGGCTGAGGGTAGGGGTTATGAAAAGAAGGGAAATGAAAACTAAGAACTCAAGAACATGTGCCAAGAGTGCTCCTTCTTGCTGCAAGGTAAATGGCTACATTATGTGAATCTTCAAGGCAATGACTTGTGCTCCATTGAACTGAATTTGAACTTTGATAAGAACATGTTTTGTTTTTTTTTTGTTTTTAAACGGATTTGGCATTCTTTTGCTTTTCTCCTTGAATTGCACTAACACACTGATTCTCTCCATTTGCTTGGTATAACGTCCATCCTTGCATCTTCATTTTGTTGAGATCTTGACATGTTCTCCAGTTATAGGGTATGGCTAAACAAGGGATGGTATCTTAGATTAAGATACAAGGGTAGGAGTAATGTGGGTGATGAAAGAAAGGCTTAAGTGTTTGGATGTAAAATTGGGTAAAGGAAGCACACAACAGGAAGGATATCAAAGCCTTTTAGTGACTTAAACACACATAGCCTACATCATATCAATGGGTAGATCCTTTCCACAAATGTCAGCAAGCAACATAGCATCTGCAGAAGATCAAATAGTTCTTAGTATTCGATGAATATAATGAGATCATCATAAAAGGAATCTCCGAAGTTGTAAGAGTAGAAACAAGTAAAACCCTCTCAAGGAATGGAATAGGCTCAAATTAGCTCACTAGGGTAGTCTCCACAATTCTTCTAAGGATATCTGAGTATGGCACTTTGTGAACCAAAATTCCAATTGCGTGACAGTGTGTACGGCAGAAATTCTGATGCAAATACTTCCATGGCAACACACTAGCAAAGAATTAGTGACAACGACATTGCATATACATCTTCATTAGTAAGCAAAAAGAAATCTTTCACTAAGACTCAGAAATTCAACAACAAACTCAAAAATTCAACAAGTTTCATCCCACACCCCAAACCTGAATGAAACATTGTCCTCAATGTTTTAAAAGAAAAGGAAAAAAAATGCAAAAACATACTAGACATAAAATGCACGAAAGGAAACAACTCTAACTAAAATAAAAACAACATAACCTGGTATTGCAAACAGTTAGGGTGTGGTGAATTCAAGGGAGTCCACAGCTTGTGTTTCCACAACATCATCCAAGTATTGTTTCAATCGCTGCCCATTCACCTTGAAAGTTGTCATGTCCCTTAGGTTCTCAATCTCAATAGCTCCATGAGGAAAAACTTGAAGCACCTTGAACGGCCCCAGCCATCTAGATTTCAATTTACCTGGAAAGAGACGCAAACGTGAGTCATATAACAAAACTTTCATACCTGGCTTGAATTCTTTCCTGAGGATGGCCTTGTCATGATAGCGTTTGGTCCTCTCTTTGTAGATTTTGGAGTTCTCATAAGCTTCGTTCCTTAGCTCCTCCAATTCATTGATCTACAATTTTCTAACATTCCCAGCTTCCTTGAGATCAAAATTGAACTTTTTAATTGCCCAATATGCTCTGTGCTCAAGTTCCATTGGTAGGTGACAAGCCTTCCCAAACACAAGTCGATAAGGGCTCATCCCAATGGGGGTCTTATAAGCTGTCCTATATGCCCAGAGTGCATCATTGAGTCGTAGTGCCCAATCTTTTCGAGTAGGGTTAACAGTTTTCTCCAAAATATTCTTGATCTCTCTATTGCTGATCTCAACTTGTCCAGAAGTTTGGGGATGATATGGAGTTGCCACTCTATGTGTGATATTGTACTTTTTCATTAAGGCCTCAAATGGTTTGTTACAGAAGTGGCTGCCACCATCACTAATGACAGCCCTAGGAGTTCCAAACCTAGTGAAAATCACATCTCTCAGGAATTTCAGGACAACTCTATGATCATTAGTCCTTGTAGCCAATGCCTCTACCCATTTGGATACATAATCTACAGCAATAAGAATGTAAGTATAACCCAAAGAGGAAGGAAAAGGTCCCATGAAATCTATACCCCATATGTCAAACAACTCCACCACCAAAATGTTGTTCAGTGGCATCATATTCCTCCGGCTTATGTTTCCCATTCTTTGACACCTATCACATTTAGAACAGAAGTAAAATGCATCTTTAAAAAGAGAGGGCCAAAAGAAACCAGATTGAAGAACCTTAGCTGCTGTTTTCTTGGCACCAAAATGACCTCCACATGGAAATTCATGACTAAACTTGAGTATGCTTTGCTGCTCATTCTCTGGGACACACCTCCTTATGATTTGGTTCGGGGCCATGTTTGAACAGATATGGATCGTCCCAGAAGTAATGTTTGGTTGTGGCAAGAAACTTCTTTCTTTCCTGAAAAGTTAGATCATCTCTCAAAACACCACTAGCAAGATAATTAACAAGATCAGCATACCATGGTTCTTGATCATGAATGGCCAATAGTTGTTCATCTGGAAAAGATTCATTGAGGGGCAGGACATCCTCAAACTTGTGGTTACCATCGATGAGACGAGAAAGATGATCAGCAACAACATTCTCACACCCTTTCTTATCTCGGATTTCTAAATCAAATTCTTGCAACAGCAATACCCATCGAAGCAAGCGTGGCTTAGCATCCTTCTTGGTTAACAAGTACCTAAGTGCTGCATGGTCAGAATATACAATCACTTTAGAACCAACAAGATATGAACGAAACTTCTCTAAAGCAAAAATTACAGCAAGCAACTCCTTTTCAGTTGTTGAGTAATTGAGCTGAGCATCATTTAATGTTCGGCTTGCATAATAGATGACATGAGGGAGCTTATTCACTCTTTGACCTAGAACTGCACCAAGACCATAGTCAGAAGCATCACACATTAATTCGAAAGGTAAAGACCAATCTGGTGCCTTGATAATTGGAGTTGATGTTAGTTCAAGTTTCAAAGAGTTAAATGCATCTAAACAATCTTTATAAAAGTTGAAAACAGAATCTTTAGCCAAAAGATTGCATAGAGGACGAGTGATTTTGGAGAAATCTCTAATAAAACGACGATAAAAACCCGCATGTCGTAGAAAACTCCTCACACCCTTCACTGAAGTAGGGGGTGGTAGATTAGAAATCAAATCAATCTTTGCTTTGTCTACCTCAATACCTTTGTTGGAAATGGAATGGCCTAACACAATACCTTGCTTCACCATGAAGTGACATTTCTCCCAATTCAGAATTAGATTAGTTTCCTGGCATCTTTTAAGCACTAATGACAAGTGGTTAAGACAATCATCAAAAGAGAATCCAAAAACGGAAAAGTCATCCATAAATACCTCAATGAACCTCTTTATCATGTCTGAAAAGATAGCCATCATGCATCGTTGAAAGGTAGCTGGGGCATTGTATAAACCAAATGGCATTCGTCTATACGCAAAGGTTCCAAAGGGGCACATGAATGTTGTCTTCTCTTGATCCTCAGGGGCTATTGCAATTTGATTGTAACCTGAAAAACCATCAAGGAAACAATAATGTGAGTGACCAGCTAGCCTTTCAAGCATTTGATCAATAAAAGGCAAAGGAAAGTGATCCTTTCTAGTGGCAGTGTTTAGCTTCCGATAATCAATGCACACTCTCCATCCTGTGATTGGTCTTGTTGGCACCAGCTCATTGTCCTCATTCTTGACCACTGTGATGCCTGACTTCTTTGGGACAACTTGGATAGGACTCACCCATTTGCTATCTGAGATAGGATAAATGATTCCTACATCAAGTAATTTGAGTATTTCAGTTCTTACAACATCCTTCATATGTGGGTTGAGTCTCCTCTGGGCTCACGAGTTGGCTTGGCATCCTCCATCAAAATTCGATGCATGCACATTGTAGGGCTTATTCCCTTGATATCTGCAATGGTCTATCTGATGGCATTCTTGTGCTCTCTCAAAACTGTGATCAACTTATCCTCTTCTAATGGTGAAAGGTCAGAAGCTATAATGATGGGAAGGGTTTCTGTCTCACCAAGATAAACATATTTAAGGTGTTGTGGAAGAGGTTTTAGCTCAAGTTTAGGTGGCTTGACAATGGAGGGAACTAGTTTAGTGGTGGCAGGTTTAAGAGGCTCAACAATGGGTGAAATGGAAGAATCGAATGGTTTCAAAACCTCAAGGGCAGCTGCCACTTCAATGAACTCAGATTCATCATCAAGATCACCTAAAGGTTGTGTCAACACAATTTCTAAAGCATCATCAGATTGTGCCTACACAAACTTAGACAAAACCAGGGAATCCAAACTATGAATTGAAAAACAATCAAGTGAATTAGAAGGATGAGTTAAGGATTCAAACACTTTGAATTCTATGGTTTGGCCAAAGACTGTCATTTTCAGAATGCCATTTTTCACATCAATAAGAGTGTTTGTTGTGGCCATGAATGGTCTTCCAAGCAAGATAGGCAGCTCACGGTCATGAATGGGTGCATCTTCTATGTCTAACACTACAAAATCAGCATGCAATATTAGCTTATCAACTTGAACCAAAATATCTTCAACTATACCTCTAGGATATTTCACTGAGCGATCAGCAAGTTGTAAGCTGAGTGTGGTGGATTTTAGCCTTCCCAAACCTAGTTGCAAGTACACTGAATAAGGCATTAGATTGATACTTGCACCTAAATCCAACATGGCTTTCTCCACTCGTTTATCTCCAATGGTTATGCCGATGGTAAAACTGCCTGGATCCTTGGGCTCAGGAGGAAGTTTTCTTTGAAGGACAGCACTCACATTTTCAGACACCAACACCTTCTCATGAGGGCTATACCTTCTCTTGTGTGAGTTCAACTCCTTAAAAAATTTAGCATAAGTTGGCATATTCCTGATCATATCAAGTAAAGGCAAGTTAACATTGACTTTACTAAGTATATCATAAATTTTAGTAAATGACTTATCCTGTTTGCTTTTAGCAAGACGTCCAGGGAAAGGAATTGGTGGCACATAAGGGTTCTCGGCCTTGTGCAATATAGGTGAACTTGTTGACGTGCCAATGGGAATTTCTTCTTTTGGTGTCGTCTCTTCCTTGTGTTCATCACCTGCATTCACAACATCATGATTAGTAACTTCTTTGCCAACTTTATTATCAATAACCTTACCACTTCTGAGAATTGAGATTGCTTTGGCTTGCTCATGATGCTTGGGATTCACATTTGGCTGGCTAGGGAACTTTCCAGGTTCTCTTTGGTTCAAACTATCTACAATTTGCCCTAATTGAATCTCCATTTTGGTCAAGGCAGCAGAATGTTGTTGAAGAGCACCATTAGTAGTTTGCTGGAATTGCAAAGTATTTTGAGCCAACAACTTGACTGTGTCCTCCAATGAACTTGGTTTCGGTTGAAATGATGAACTCGCTTGATTTTGATTTTGATTGTTGCTCCAAGAGAAATTTGGGTGATTCCTCCAACCAGGATTATAAGTGTTCGAGAAGGGATCATTTCTTGGCCTTTGGTTGTAAGAATTCATCATGTGGGCTTGTTCTTGGACAAACTCAGGATAAGCATTACTAGCTGAACACATGTGAGTTGGGTGTCTTTGAACATTGCAAATAGCACAAACTTCAACTTGAGGAGCTTTAGGTGCCATATTGAGCACGGAGTCAAGCTTCCTTTGTAAACCAGGAACCTGTAAAGCAAGCTCATTGTTAGGACTAATCTCATAGATACCAGCCTTACCTCTTGTGTCTCTGTTGAGCATTGGATCCCAACATCTCAAATATGTCATATGACTCTTGAGCATTCTTTTTCTTTAAAGCTCCACCTGCAGCATTATTGACAGTAGATTGACAAGTTTCAGTTATTCCATCATAAAAAATTTGCATTTGCAAGTATAGAGGTAACCCATGATGTGGACATTGCATTGGAGTTCCTTTGAAACGCTCCCAGCATTCGTTGAATGGTTCTCCATCATGTTGTGAGAAGTTGAAAATCTTGGACCTCAAGGTGGCTGTCTTTTGGGCGGAGAAAAACTTCTCCAAGAACTTCTTAGCAACAGCATCCCAAGTGGTTAGTGATCCAGGGGCTAACGACATCAACCAAGTCTTTGCTCTATCCTTCAAAGTGTAAGGGAAAACCCTCATCCTCAGATTTGCTTCAGATACATCCTTCAAAGGCAAAGTACAAACAACAGTATAAAATTCTTTAATGTGAGCCAAAGGATCTTCATTAGGTAAACCATAAAAAGAAGGAAGCATTTGAAAGTGAGAAGATTTAAGTTCATAGTTTCTAGCTTCTGTGGACAGCAAAATGCATGAAGGTGAATTTGGTATGATTGGTTGAGCAAGATCCCCCAAAGCACGTTGGTCATTAGCTGCCATCTTTTCTTCTTCTTCTTCTTCTTCTTCTTGATCTGAGTTAAAGATGTTGAACAGATAGTACTCTTCTGATCTTGCTGAATTGGAGGTTTCGGCTTCTAAGGGATTGAGAATAGATTCAATGGCTGCCTCCCTTGCTTTAACAAGCCTTTGTTCAAGTTGAGCCAGTGATGGTTGTTGTGTACCACGGATTGGTTGGATCCTAATGGTTCCGGATTGAGAGTGTTTCTTGACCGCTGATACAACTTGTTCAAGCAATGGTTTGCTCGACATGCAATACCTGAAAACAAAGAAAAACTAAAGAAAGTAAGCAATAGTAACAAGACTCTTAATCAAGTCCCCGGCAGCGGCGCCATTTTCTTGTTGGACAGATTTTACTCTATCTATTTCTCGCAAGTGCACGAACCAATTATAGTACAGGAATGCAAGCACGAGGTCGTTCCACAGAGACTTGGATGTTAGACTCACAAGTAACCCTAAGACTAAACAGAATTTAAATGAAGTTGTTTTGAGTTTGTTGGAATGAAAACTGCAAAAAGGGAATGCAAAACAACAAGTGACCAGCAAGTAGATGTTTTAGAAATTTTAGAGACAAAGGAGACAAGCACTAGGGTTTCAACTTCACCATGACAATCCAATTTCAAGCTACAAGTTAACAATCACCTAAGTTGATTACAATTTCTGGAGTTCGTTCTTTCTTATGTATGATTATCCATATGGTGTTTGGTTTTAATCAAGTACTCAGAAAACACAACTTAGCTATGGTGTTTAGTCTAAGTTATGAATCTAAATCCATTAAGTTTAAGAAGAACACAAAGGAACCAAGTAAACATTTAAACATGGTGTTTGTCCTAAATGCATTACCCACTCATTCACTAATTGGTTCAAGTGTCATATGGTGTTTATGTAAACTTGAACTAGATAACCAACATACATGTGTTCATAGTGGCCAGTTATTTAAACATGCATAAAGATTCAACTAAGAACAAGTGAATGAGACCAGAAAATTAGAAGTAATCAACAAAGGGTAACATTAACTTGAAAACATGAAATTGTCTTGTCAGGTTACATTGAAACCCTAGTTATGGGAATTAGTTACACTCCATTAATGGAAAATACATTTGAATCATAATAAACATGGAGTGAGTAAGAAAAACCCGTGAAGAACGAATTATGTTGTTGAAGAGCTCCTCTAGCTTCCACCATATATGATGCAACCAGAGATGAAGAGTGGTGTTGATGGTGTGGATTGTGTTTCGGAATTGATGGGATGGTGGAGGATGGAGTGATCTGTGGGAGAGTGTATGAGGCTGTGGTTGATGAAGGTTTGAGAGGGGATGGTGCTGGGATGAGTGGTCTGCTAGGAATTGGAAGAGAGGGATTGTGAATTCCAGGATTTTGTGTGTGTCTTGAATGTGGAATGGGAGTGGTATTTATAGGGAGAGGGGAGTGATAAATCTGAATTCAATATGGCTAATGCATACAACACTTGTATTATAAAATCTAAATTGGTTGCTGCACTTCACCAATAAATCCCACCAGCAGCCCTAGCTCATCATCATGTCAGCATGACCAAGCTTCCAACCAGAAACAATAGCTCATGCCTAGCTCACCATGACCAAGCATCCAATGAGCTCATCTGCAAGTCAGCATGATGAACAACTTCTTGGGCTTACGAATTGGGCTTGGCTGAATCAAATTACGACTTTAAGATGTCAATTGTGAAGTTTAGAATGTGTCTGATCCAACCACACAAGTATTGGCCCAATCCAAGCTCGGATGAAGAAGATAGGTCCGAAATAAAATTCTAACTCAGTTCTCCAGTTTTTGCACGTTTTTGCTCCATTTTGCTTCAAATGCCTCAAGTGGTACCTAGAGCTCAATGAACTAAATAACAAATACAAAATGGATTAAAAGCACAAGTTTTATTTAAAAACATAACCAAACAATATGGTAGATTGATACAAAATGATATAGAATTATGCATTGATCAGAGCCAATCTCAAGTTTCTCGGGCCATTTATCATCAAGAAGTTTCCAAGACGGGGAATCCGCCGGATGAGACATCTGACCGTCAATTGATTTCTAGCAGCATGCCAAGTCAAACTCTTAGCTGTCTCATGTGATTGAAACATCCTTTTAAACCTTGGAATTGGAGGAAAATACCATACCACCTTCAGCTGGCACACCCTCTTTCAAGATTGAATCTTGGCCTTCCTTCCACCTTGAGATACCACAAGTAGGACAATTAATTGAATCTTCATACTCCTTCCTATACAAGATGCAATCATTGGGGCATGCGTGGATTTTCTCATAACTAAGCCCCAATGCACACAAAGTCTTTTTTGCCTCATACATAGAGGCCGGTATTGTATTTCCTTCTGGAAGCAAATCGCCTTGAAGTATCAATAATTCTGGAAAACAGACATCACTCATCCCATGTTTTGCCTTCAAATTATACAACTTCACTAATGCTGATAACTTCGTGTACTTTCTACAACCAGGGTACAATGGTTGATCTCCATCCCCAATCACATTGGCAAATTCATAAGGATCGGATCCAAAATCACCAAAATCATTATCATCCATCTCTATTTCTTCAAACACAAAACTGTACCTACTATGGTCATCATCTTCTTCAACATTTGTACTAGCATTAGTAGTTGCTTCCCAAGGTTCTCCGTGAAATGTCCAATTCTTATAGCTTTGGTCAACTCCATTAAAGTATAAGTGATCCCTTATAATTCCAACCCCAAACAATTTCAAATTCACACATTTAACACATGGACAATGGATATGTGTTGTAGTTAGAAGATTTTCTACAGAAAAGTTCAAAAATGCTTCCACCCCTAACTCATATGCCTTCGATCTTCTATCCGAGTGCATCCATGACTTATCCATCTCCGACACTATACTCTATTATCTATAATAAAGTGAAAAGACAAGCAATGACCATCACTATAGCAGATTATATAGGGTTTTAATAGCATGTAATATATATACAGACGACGGTTTTTAAACAAAAACAGACATATTGAACATATATAGACGACGGATTTTCAACAAACGTCGTCTAATGCTAGAAAAACATCGACGGATTTTCAACAAACGTTGTCTAATGCTAGCAAACTAACAATGAAGACAAATTGAACCACGACGGTAGTTAAAGAAAAACGTCGTATATAAAACTATAGACGACGGTAGTTAAAAAACCGTCATCATATGCCTAAAAAATCATTCATAATGGTCGAAATCCAGTTTATTTTCAAGAACCCAAAACCCTATTAAGAACACAACATATACTAAGCATGAAACCAACTTATACTAAGCATGAAAACATTAACAGAATATCCATGAACCCATACCTCCGACAACATTAAAAGATCGCAAAAAATGAATTTACAAGGAGAAGATTAGGGTTTGTACTTACAGGTAGGCAGAGCTCACAGATTATGGCCAACTTGGATTCGACGGAGCCTGGAGAGCCCAACTTTGAATTAGAGTTGAAGTGAGAGAGCGAAATGTTAAGGGGATTTAGAGCGAAATCTGAAAAATTTAGGGTTCAGGTTTTGTACTTACAGGTAGGCAGAGCTCACAGATTATGGCCTACTTGGATTCGAAGGAGCCTGGAGAGCCCAACTTTAAATTAGAGTTGAAGTGAGAGGGCGAAATGCTATAAGACTTGGAGCGAAATCTGAAAATTTTAGGTCGGGGCGAAAATTTTTAGAAAGTGCCCTCTTTAAACATCGACAGAAAACAAAACCACCGTCGTTAAATTTTAAAATTAAACATGACGCTTATTACTTTAAAACTATTTACGACACAAAACCAAAACACCGTCATCATAACTTTAAAATAAATATGACGCTTATTACACGAAAAATGCGTCGTGGTAACTCCTTATGATGCAAAAAAAAAAAAAAAACTTACGTATAATAATCTAAGTATATAAGTGGGTTTTGCTTTTGCTGGGATTCGAACTCGTGCGCAATGGGTGGAATGAACAGAAAGTTAAATTCACAAAAATACCCTAAACCATGGCGAAATGTTCACCAAAAATGACGTCAAAAATTTATTCCACGACTCAAAACTAAACTTATCGCCGTTTAATATGAAACAAACCACGTCATTGATTAAAACAATAGCGTCATTTGAATAACCTTTTACGTGTATTTTTTTAAATCAATGACGTTGTTATTTGTGTACAACGTCCTTTTAAATGAACGCTTCTTTAGAAAGCGCTCTTCGTAAATCATCAACGGAAAACAAAAACACTGTCGTTAAAATTTAATACCCTAAACCCTAAACCCTAAACCCTAAGCCCTAAACCCTAAACCATAAACCCTAAATTATATATTTTTTATAAATAATTTTAGAAAAGGGTTTGTTGTTTTACGGCCTAATATATAACAACCATAAACCCTAAACCCCAAAAATAAACCTTTAACCCCCTAAACCCTAAACCCTAAACCATCAAACTATAAGTGATGTTGTGACTCATCAAAACAATTTTTTTTTAGGTGGTCATTTTAAATTTGTATTACTCAAACTGCATTTTTTTAAGCTTAAGGGGGAAGAAAATATATCAATGATTTCATAGGAGTTGACGTTGCATTTTTTTGATCTATTTTAAATTTATTATAAATTTTTTGAATTAATTAGAATAAAATATTCTTACAAAAACCAACAAACCACGTCGATGTTAAGAAAGTAAAAACGTTGTAAATTGTAATAAACGACATACTTGTAAAGAGGACGTCGTTTAAATGCGAAATCATGGCGAATTTTTCACACAAACGACGTCGTTTAAACCAAGACACCACTCAAAAAATTAACTTATCGCTGTTTGATTTCATATAAACAACGTCGTCTGTAGAACCAAGAACGTCGTGTAAATATTATTTTACGTCGGTTATATTTTAAACGATGACGTTATTATTCTGTATAACGTCAGTTATAATAAATGGAACGTGCAATAAACGTCACCTATACCAACTTTAGACGTCGTCTGTAATGTAATGTATAGTCGTGTTTTTTTCCTGTCATTTTATTTTTAAGCAATGTTTGTACTCCATAAGACAACGGTGTTTGATATAATTACGTCGTTGGAAACGTTATTACACGTCGGTTACGCAATTTCTTTTTTTTTTTTTAAATACAAAAACCTCAACAAATTTTCAGGGGAAAAAGGGATGTATATTATAGACAAAATTTGTACAAAAACTTGTCTAATTCTAACAAAGTTTGTACAAAAACTTTACTAATTCTAACAAAATGTGTACATTATATAAAAATGTTAAGTGTTCTAAAATCCTCTACTCCATATGAAGGCAAACAAACTCTGCCCATTCTTTCCTGACTTCATCAACGGCTGCTTGGGTGTATGGCACTTGATGTTTTCCCTTCGCAAACTGCAATCCATAAACAATGATTATTAAGCTTTATAAATAAACATAAATTCAATATTTGATATTCACAGACGACGCTATTTTCCATTACCGACGTAGTATATCTATGCAACGACGGTATTTTGAATTTACCGTTGTTGATAAACAATGAGTACTAAGCTTTATAAATAAGCAGAAATTCGATATCCACAGACAACGCTATTTTTCATTATGGACGTAGTATATCAATGCAACGATGGTATTTTGAATTTACCGTCGTTGATAATACAAAAAACCACATAAAATAAATCTGAAAATTTTCTTCTTACCATCTTCTCAAACTCCAGGGAAGGATCCATGATGATGTCTCTCATGAAGCGCATGACATAATAGCCGCATTCTACACTGCTTGGTTGCTTTTGTGTGCCTAGTAGGGTTTTCCAAATGGTTGCTTTACGGCCTTGTCTGCCTATGTGTGAATTATACATTTTGATAGCACTGTTGAATATGTTTTTGGCCTCCTCATCAACCACTCGATTTCTCCAGGCAGAGAATCCAGAAAATAGACAGTTTCTTTCTTTGCTCTCACAATGAACAAGACCCAATGACGACTGCACAAAATAAATATAAAGATTTAGGAAAATCCTGTTATACGCAGTGCATCATACAACCAAAATCTTGTTAAGGAGACTAACCCTGGATTGTAAGGCATCAGGAAAATATGTTCACCATCTGTCCTCTGAAGTCGATTGGCTACCATACGTGATCTTTCAGTTAATGACCCAGCGTTGACACTAACTGGAGCAGGATCGATGAGGCCAACCATGTTCAACATATTCGCAGCTTTCAAATTATCAAATAGGCACCTAAATATATGTATGAAATGATCACATGACTTTTTTTTTTTCAACAGAAATGAATTACGATCATAAATGTGAAATGAATATTTGATAATGACAAACCTCATATATACTACAACCACAATAGCCCCAATTTCATCCAGGGCTGCAATCTGTGTAATATCTTCATGCAAGATGAAGGTAGTATGATCTTCACCAAACACCTCCTTCTCAATTGTAAAGGTCATAGTTTTCTCCTGCGGCTTTAGTGTCGATTCCACATAGGCACAGAGGGATTGTAAAGAAGATGGCACCTCCAGCTTTGAATAATCAACTACTTCAATATTCTATTTAAAGAAGTAAAGCAAAAATAAAATGACGTGGTAATTCAATAAACACGACGGTTTAAATAAAACAACGTCGTCTAAAAATAATTTACACGACGGTAAAAACACCGTCGTGGTGAAAATTTATTACGTCCTATAAAAAAAATTCTGACGTCTAATTCAAATGCAAAATTCATAGAAAATGAATTTACCACAACTTCCTTCTCTCCACCACTGGATTTCAGTTTTAATAAATAAAGAGACATATATAAGAAAGCATGTGCAAAATTTAAAAATTCAATTAAAAAAAACTGCCTTGGAAATTTAAAACAAACGACGGTTGCAAGAAAATTTCGACGTCTAAAAAGTGAAAAACCAATGAAAATGGCAAAGTTATGAGAATTTACCTTTTCATCTTGCTTTTCTACATCCCCGGATTTCTGCTTTAAGAAATAAAGAAATATATATAAGGCAGGTTGTACAAAAAGTAAAAAGATTAAATTAAATCATCGTGGTAAGACATAACATAAGACGGTATGTAAGAATTAAGGACGTCTAACAAACATAAGACGTGGTAATTCAATAAACACGATGATTTAAATAAAACAACGTCGTCTGAAAGTAATTTACACGACGGTACAAAAACACCGTCGTGGTGAAAATTTATTACGTCGTATAAAAAATTTTCCGACGTCTAATTCAAATGCAAAATTCATAGAAAATGAATTTACCACAACTTCCTTCTCTCCACCACTGGATTTCTGTTTTAATAAATAAAGAGAGATATATAAGATAGCATGTACAACAATTTAAAAATTCAATTAAAAAAAAAAATTGCCTTGGAAATTTAAAACAAACGACGGTTGCAAGAAAATTTCGACGTCTAAAAATTGAAAAACCAATGAAAAATGCAAAGTTATGAGAATTTACCTTTTCATCTTGCTTTTCTACATCCCTGGATTTCTGTTTTAAGAAATAAAGAAATATATATAAGACAGATTGTACAAAAAGTAAAAAAATTATATTAAACCGTCGTGGTAAGACATAACATAAGACGGTATGTAAGATTTGAGGACGTCTAACAAACATTAAACGACGGTAAATAATAAACGTCGTGGTGATTTATCTATTACGTCGGTAAGGACTAAAAACGTCGTCTAAACCACAATAAATTTGTCATAAAATAAAGACGTCTAATGGCGTATAAAACAAGTCAACTAAATACAATATGGTATTGCAATCCAGACGACGGTTTATTAATAAAGTCGTCGTGGTATGTATTTTCAAACGTCGGTAAATATAAGCCGTCATTGTTTTGCAAGTCTAACGACTTTGATTCAAAATAACGACGTCTAATAGCTTTTTTTAAAAACAGAGAATTCAAAGTACAGAGACGTTACCATTTCATCTCGCTGTTCCCCATTTTGGGAAGTATTATCCTCAAAATGTAGGGATCTCCCATCAAGAGCCCCAGAGCAGCTTGCTTTGTCCGACATTGGATTTTTGGGACTTTGCTCTTGAGCTTGGATTTGGTAGGGGCTAGGTTTCAATTTCAGCATGCTTGGATCAAAATTTGGGAAGATTTGGGAAAGCTGACTCAGAAAATGTTCCCTCTGCAGCCTCTACCAATTGCTTGGTTCTAGCCTCCATCTTTAAAGTCTCTTCCCTTGATCTAGCTTCCATCTTCAAAGTCTCTTCTTGTAGGACAAGTCTTACACTTTCCTTCAACTGATCGGCAAACTTTACCCTCTGTTGTCTAAGTAAATTGAAGTATTGCCTAGGGGAAATCCCAGCACCTACCCCTCTAACTCTTCCTGGATGATCAGGACCCAAAGCCATTGTCAAAACATCATTACTGCCAGATCCAAGGAAGACTGCTTTCAGAGACTTGTTTTTTGCAATTCATCCTAAAACAAAGATATATAAAAAAGTCAGAATAAGAAAACACACGACGGTTATTTATAACAAAACGACATATTATATAATTTCACACGACGCATTAACATAGCAATCGACGTCATAATAACTTTATCACGACGGTACTTAACTACCGACGTGGTTATGATTTTCAAACGACGCTAGAAATAAACCACCGACGTCTTATGCTATAATTACAAAAAATAGAGTGGTGATCCCAGATTTTAGACCTTTAACGACATTTTTTAAAACATTGCGACGTAGTAATATAATTCACACGACGCACAAATATAACAATCGACGTCATCATACATTTATCACGACGTTACTTAACTACCGACGTGGTTATAATTTTCAAACGACTCTATAAATAAACCACAGACGTCTTATGCTATAATTACAAAAAACAGAGTGGCTAATCCCAGATTCAGACATTTAACGACGTTTTTTAAAACATTGCGACGTAGTAATATAATTCACACGACGCACAAATATAACAATCGACGTCATCATACCTTTATCACGACGTTACTTAACTACCGACATGGTTATAATTTTCAAACGACGCTATAAATAAACCACCGATGTCTTATGCTATAATCACGAAAAAAGAGTGATGATCCCAGATTCAGACATTTAACGACGTTTTTTAAAATATTGTGACGTAGTAATACAATTCACACGACGCAAAATATAACAATCGACGTAGTAACAATTATAACAGTTTATAAAAATTTAAAACAGAGTGAGTAGGCTTACAATTAGTTTTGCTTTCTCTACCACCTTTGGATCCGGATGTTACCATGTTTGTCTTCTCTTGCTTTCTTCCATAAGGTGGATCGATCAATGTCCTCCCCAGGCATGGTTTCTACCAATTGATCCTCCAAACCAACATATCCTTTTCGAGACAATCGATGATTGTACTCAAGTTTCTCCCTCCTCTGTGATTGTTCAAAATGCACAGACACAAACTTTTCAGATAACCTTGAAGCTACAAAGGCATCCCAGTCAGCTTTCTCTATGAATTTGTAGAGTTCAGGGGGTTGGCTTAATTTCTCATTCTCCTTGATAAATGGAAGGATATGATGCCTCGTTAGTGTAGACTTGAAATCCTTCCATTTCTTGGCAGCGGAAGATAACACCAGTTTCTTGCCCCCTTGACCTACCACAAAAGCCATTTCAACGGCTTCCCAAATCTAGTCTTTTATAGCCTGGGGGATTTGAACCCATTTCTTGTCCACAAGTGGGACTCTAGAGCGTGCCAACACTCCAATGTAGGACTGCATCTCAATATGTGCAAGGTCACATGGTTTCCCCCTCTTATTGTACTCAACAACGGGCTTGACTTTCTGATATTTTCTCTTCACAACACGAGTCATTGTGCTTATACCCCGACTTGACTTTGGCTCCTCAGAAAATGTTGTCATACTGCCTGTTTGCCCTCTGCAGGAGATGAAACCAACTTCATCTTCTTAGAGGACTTGGCTTGAGGATTTACAACAGTAAGCTCCTTACCTGCATTCTTTTTTTGAGCCAGAGTCCTTACTTTGGTCTTGAGAAACCATCGTTATAGACAAATCAAACCTGCAAGTGAAAATATTACAGAAAAAAATTAAGAAAACCAACGATGGTTATTTATAAAAACACGACGTATAATAATATTTCACACGACGCAATAACAAAACATTAGACGTAATAAATCTTTAAAATGACCGTACTTAAACACCGACGTGGTTAATAAATTAACACGACATCAATATTAAACCACCGACGTCTTATAATATAATTACAAAAAATAGAGAAGTGATTCCAGATTTTAGACATTCAGGTGAAAAATATTTTAGGTCTGAAAGTTTAAAGTTTTACGATAACCGTCCGATCGTGCGATCTCGAGCATTTCCGACCGTCCGATATGGACCAAACTTGTAAGACGTGTATCCTAGACCTTGTGGAATCTATAGGAACTTTCGGTTTGTAAAACAAAGTGTCTACCGCGCAGACTCGCGGCCTGGGTAGCCGGGTCGAGGGGATATGCATTGACACGTGGCTTTCTGCTTTTGGGTGTGGTGCGGTTGTGCGCGGGCGTGCCAGCACGGTCTCCGTGCGTCGAGATGGTTGAATGTGGATAGAATGGTTAAGTGGTGCGCCTGTCTGGACTTGACTTCTAATCGAACGATTGTGGCCGAGAGAGGAACTAATCTCAGCCGTCAGGTTCATGGCATGAGCTACAAGGCCGTTTAGTGGTGGTGTTGATAGTGGGTTTTGGGCGGTGCTCCGCGCGTTGCTCAATGAGCGACGGTCGTATGATATATGGGGTGAATGAGCGAATAATGAGGATGGTGCTCCGGCGCCTTGAAAATCAAGGGTCGTATGATATATTGATGAACGGATTCTCCTTACAAACTAACACTACTCCTACGAAAGCAGGTAAAATATTGAAAGTGCATTACAGGAAAATATAAGTTGCTCCGTGGGAGGCTTTGGTTTGGTGTTTGAACCCTTTGAATGTAGCTTGAGCCTTGTATTTATAGGAAGAGCCCTTGGGTGAGAAATCGAGGCTGAAAATCCGCATGGTGGAGCCTCATCAGAGCAAGTGGAGAGTCCAATCGACATTTGGGATCGTGAAGCATGGTGGTAGCCTGTTCAGAGCAAGTGGAAAGTCCAATCGACATTTGGGATCGTGAAGCATGGTGGTGTGACCCCATAAATCCTGGTGAATCCGCCGCCGCCCTGATCGTGGGTTCTGCACTTCTGGCCGTGGAGACGCATTTATTGTTCTGATAGCTGGTGACCTAATCTCTCAACCTGCAAGAATCCTTGTGAGAATGTCCACGTCTAATCACTCTGTCTTTTCCCGTTGCCAAATCCTGACTTCAGTCACTTCCCACCTTCTCTTGTGCATTAAATGCTTGGTTGTGGCCAGTGGGTTTGCTGCAATAAATAGGCACTACTTCATTAAATAAAGCAAGGGACCCTGCCATCACGTGATGATTTGACTTTAATACCTCTGGCCGTAACTTTGCTCGGCCTCGGCCTCGAGCTTCGAGGCCGAGGTGATCATGCCTTAGCCTTTCTTTCTTTTGTTTTCAGGAAGGCCAACCACTTCGGCGAAACGCTGCATTTTAGTTTCTCGGGAAAGTGCTCTGGCCGAGAAAAAGGACTCCTTCGGCCAGTTCGTGGCCGTGATTTATTAGGCACAAACACAAAGGTCATGGGGCCCAGGGGCCCGGTTGTTGAGCCTATTCCTAACAACTAAAATGAGTTATTAAAAATAGCAACTTTAATTCTCACAAGTGCACGAACCGTTTATAGTATAGCTTATGTAAATACGAGGTCGATCCCACGGAGAATGGTAACTTGGTTGCAAGTTAAACTACTTAGAATGCTGGAAAAAAAAAACAGAAAAGAAACAAACAAACAAACTGACAATGGCAAGGTCTAGGACAGAATCCTAACACCACACACGCACTCGGAATGGGGGGGTTTTGTTGTTGAGATGAAAACAAGATAATGAAATGGAAGTGCTAGAAAGTAACAATGGCAGCAATCAACAAGTTGTGAAACAATGATTGAGAAGTGTTAGAGTCTTGGAATCTACCACTAGTCTTCCTATCCAAGTTATGAATGCATAGAAATTGACTCAAGCTTCATTAACAATAGATTATCGCATACAAGCCTATGGTATCTAGGTGCATGATGCATGATTCTCCTAAGGCATGTAATTGTGCATGGTATCTACACAACACGTGATCTCTAATATGCAACCTAAGCATGGTATCTACTTAGAATAAAGCATACAAGAGTCATTAAGTTCCCTGAGAATATGATAATCACACAAGTCCTAGAACATGGTATCTGTCCTAGTCAACCTATGGTTATTAACCCCTTGAATGATTCTTAGGCCATTCATGTGTTGCTTGTGAAAGGAGAGTAGAATTGGTGAATCTAAACCCCTTCCCAACCTGTGCTAGATGCATAAAATCCTAGTTAGCTACTCCAAGAAAACATACATCAAGCACATAATAAACTGGAGATTAACAACTTGGCAATGAAAGCAAGGAAATAAATTAACTATGAAATCATCCATAACATTGAATATTCATGACTAGGGCTTCATCCTAAGCCCTAACTAAATGGATTAGTTACACATGACTAAGGATACAGAAATAAGAAATACATAGATAGATTAAAGAGAAGAGAAGAACTAGTTGGTGGCAGCAAGGTAGTTCCCAGGACAGCTCCAAGCTCTCCCTCATTTGCAGCTAGCTCTCTCCTCACTTTGTGGTGAATCTGAATGTGTGTATGAAGTGAATGTGTGAGAGGGGATTGTGAATCTCAGGATATCAGTTGTGATAGTGTTTGGAATGGGAGTGATATTTATAGGGAGAAGGGAGTGACAAATCTGAATTTAATATGGCTAATGCATACAACACTTGTATTTAGATAATCAGAATTAGTTGCTGCACTTCACCAATAAATCCCACCAGCAGCCTTAGCTCATCATCATGTCAGCATGACCAAGCTTCCATCCAGAAACCAATAGCTCATGCCTAGCTCACCATGACCAAGCATCCATCAGCTCATCCTTAGGTCAGCATGATGTGCAGCTTCAAGGGCTTACAAATTGGGCTCGGCTGAATCAAATGACAATTTTAAGATATCCATTATGAAGTTCAGAATGTCTCTGATCCAACCACATAAGTATTGGCCCAATCCAAGCTCCGGATGAAGAAGATAAGCCCGAAATGAAATTCTAACTCAATCTCCAGCTTTTGCACGTTTTTGCACCATTTTGCTTCAAATGCCTCAAGTTGTAATCCTCTCATGCCAATCAGCCCTTAATATGCATGGATTGTACCAAAAGTGATCTCTTGCTACCTTAACCTACAGAACACACAAACATAGGTAAGTGACTCGAAATAAAGAGAAACTAAACAAAATTACTGAGTAACGAAGGCATGCAAATGTGTGAAATTATGAACTTATCACCGGTTGACCAAATTTTAAAAGTTTGACCCTCAGTTGACTATAAATCTTCCGAGGTAGTTTACTCTTCGAAAGGTACTAGAACGACCCGTTTGGATGAGTCTTGACCGTCTTTTGATTTATGTTGATTATGTGGGTCTATGAGATTATAATTATGGTTTTGTGATAGAAATCTTATGCTTTTGAATTTAATGGTTTATTTAAATGTTTGTTATATTTAATAGTTGAATTCTTTATTTTTGTAAAGTAGTTGCAATATATGTGGGTTTGACATATTTGAGTGTCTTGAGCTTATATATAATATTTGAGAAAATACTATCTTTGTTGATTATGTGTGGAGTACTTGGAATGTTAGTTGAGTGCTATTAGTCCAGGCCCTTCGGAGTTTGTCCAGGCCCTTCGTAGTTAGTCCAGGCTCTTCGAAGTTAGTGGTCCAGGCCCTTCGGAGTTAGTCTAGGCCTGTGATGTCTTCCTAATACGATGCCTTGGGAAGAAATTGATAATGTTTCAATGTATTTTTGTCGGATTTGGAATTGTGATAGATCTAAAATGTATAGTTGGTTATGTTGTAAATAATTGTCTATTATCGGAGTTGTGACCGTTGAGATAAGAACTACGTGTGGCTTGATCCCTTGTCCAAGGGTACGTAGGCAGCCTGGGGTCTCACCTAGGTACAGCCGCAAATATTATCGTGTTTAAAAGGGTTTGATCGATTCTGAATATGTGATTGGACTTTGATGTGATTCTTGGATTTGAATCATGTTTGATGATTTCAGTGGTAATTGTAAAGTTGTTTGAGACCATTAATTGTTTGGTTTGTGTATTGTTCAACTTAAGAACATTGCTGGTTCTTTTCGAATTAATTGAAGGCTGGAGGCCTATTATGCAATCGCATGTTGATAACTGTGTGTATTGCATTGTGCGTGCTGCCAGTTGGGTTTTAAATTGTGTGTTTTTAACATGTTGAAATATTTGGGAAAGGTCCAATTTCCAGGGGAGACTTTGCCGAAATTTCAGCAAAAAGTCTAGTTCTTAGTAAGTGGGTCCGGCATCGGTGTGATGTTGGAATTTCCATAGGATTCGTCTCGGGTTCTAGAGGAATTCGGGGCGGGTCCTGCATGAAAGACCCCGGGTCAACTGTACGGTCCATGAGTTTAGTCTCGATCAGCGGTCGGATCGCTCTCGATCGCACGATTAGACGGTAACCGGTTTACTTAACCCTAAACTCAATGATTCGGAATCTAGAGGAACAGAGAACAACATAATTGAAATTAGGACTGATCCAAAAGGTCCGAACCTATAGAACCCGGATATCGCATAATAGGCGAATATCCGTTCAATAGTAAGCCCTTGAAGTTGCTGGTCATGCTGACCTCAGCATGTGCCTGGTTGGATGCTTGGTCATGGTGAGCTAGGCATGAGCTATCATTTCTGGTTGGAAGCTTGGTCATGCTGACATGAAGATGAGCTAGGGCTGCTGGTGGGATGTATTGGGGAAGTGCATCAACCATTGAAGATTTTCTAATACAAGTGCATCAACCATTGAAGATTTTATAATTCAAGTGTTGTATGCATTAGCCATATTGAATTCAGATTTTTCACTTTCCCTAGGCCTATAAATAGGGAAGTTCTCTAAGCTTGTAATAACACCCCAAGGGGGGAGCTCTCAAGCACTTCTCTAGAGCTCCCTTCCCTTCTCTCCCTCAAATTCTCTTAGTTTCCCTTTGTAGTTCTCAATTGTTGTAATAAGATCATTCTACTAAATTTTCTTTGTACTAGTTCTCAAACACTTTCTCCTCCCTTCTCCACATTTCCCTTCTTTTCCAAAAGTCTCCAAATCTCTCAAACACATGTCTCAACCCTTCCAAAATCCTCAAAGCTCTCAAACACATGTTCTTCCAAAATCCTCCAAGTTCTCAATACTTTCTTCTCCCTCTCTAAATCCCAAACACTTTCTCCCCCTTCTCTTCTTCTAAATTCTCAAACACTTTCCAAACACTTTCTTCTCCCTTCTCAAAGCTCTCAAACACATGCTCTTCCAAAATCCACAAAGCTCTCAAAACACCTTTCAAGATTCTCAAAGTTCCCAAACACTTCTCCCATTCCGTCATCAAATTCTCTAAACTTCTCAAACACTTTCTCCTCCCTTCTCTAAGTTCTCAAATTCTCCAAGTTCACAAAATCCTCAAGCTTCCCAAACACTTCCTTTCTTCCTCAAAGTTCTCTTAGTTTCCTTAATGTTTTCTTAGTTGCAATTTATTTTTCTTGTAATGTACATTCTTTCTTCTTGTTTTGTTTCTTTTGTTTTCATTTATGTTTTGTAGGAAAACTAAGTTGGATCATTCAATCACCAATCCCTGTGGAATCGACCTCGCACTTACATAGGCTAAACTACCAACGGTTCGTGCACTTGCGAGTATCACAAGTTGAGGATGCAGTTGAACCCATTTTGGTGCAGCTGAATCTACGCAACATTATTACAACTGATCTTCAATCTCCAATTACCATAAAATCCGGTCTTCTTAATCTTATATTCTTCAATTCTTCATTGCGTTCCTCCTCCGTTGCTTTATCTAGCATTCTTGATTCCGCTAATTTCCAATCTTTCAAGCAAATTAATGCTTCTATAGTATTTGGACTCAAATTAGCTCTTTTTTCATATACAACTCGACCACTTGAACTAAAAGCGGATTCGAATGCTACTGTAGAAGTTGGAATTGTGAGTAAAGCACAAGCCATAATGGAAAGTGCAAGATATATTTGTTCATGTGCTTTCCACCATAACAAAACATTAAAAGTACTAGGATTATCAACTTCTATTGTTGGTAAATGTAAATGGTATTGCAAATCGGAAGTACGAGTGGAAGAAGAAGTAGATACCTTAGCTTTTTTAACACACCTTTCCACAAAATCATCTTGATCAAGAATAGAAATATCTATAGAATCAATACTTGGGCTTATTGAGGTAGAGCTTAAACTTACATTGCTCTTATACATTGGGCTTATTGGTGTAACTGCTACATTGCTCTTATAGTGATTATATAATTCCAACACTAAATCATTTAAATTTTTTATTGTCAAATTAATTGTTGATTCATCATTACCTCTAGCTCACAACCATGATCTAATTGAGTAATTTATATTTAGGATCCATAATAGAAGCAAAACAAAACATAGGGGGAAAAGTTTCCCAATATTTATTAAACTTTGTCTTCATTGCAACTAAAGCATTTTCAATAGTTGGATAATTAGAGTATAACTTAACTACTTCATGATTATTAATTAAGTATGGAATAACACGACCTAGATGTTGGATAATACACACCACAACAAATCTTTGTTGAATTATAAAAAATATTTAAAAAAGAACAAACTATTTGAGCTATCAATCAATCTTCCTCCGTTGGAAGTGCTAAGTTAGAATATCTAGATTATTCCTTTAATTTATGAACACATCTATTTAAAACTAATTTATATTCAATTGCTACTTTTAATAGTTGGTAGGTGGAATTCCACCCATGTGGAACATCATTATCTACATTTTTCTTTTTTATATTTAATTAATTGCAACATTTTACTCATAATTCATGCCTTTTATTTGATGAATTCATGCTACTTCCAATATCAATTATTTTTTCAATAGAGGGAGATAAAATTCTTAAACCATCTTAGACAATCAAATTTAAATATGGGCACAATAACGCACATGAAATAATTTTCTAGACACCGAATCAATCATAAGATATTCTGGAAATTCAACAAATTTATCATTATTTGAAGCATTATCTAATGAAATTGAAAATATTTTACGATTAATACGCCAAGATATTAATTAATCACTTATATGACTTGATAGGGACTCTCCACTATGTGGATACTCAATCATCCTAAAAGCAATTATTTTTGTGTGTAAATTCCATGCATTATATGAAATAAGCTGTAAGTGACATATAATCCATTTTTTGACGTGATGACCATACATCGGAAGTTAAACAAATTTTTTCTTTCATAATTTTCAAAGAACTTTTTTAACTTACTTTTTCATAATAAAAAGTTTCATCACATCTTCTTTACAAGTTGAGGGAGAAATTCCTTTTAATTGAGGTCAAAAAGCTCATTCGGCTCTAATAATAAAATCAACCGTTTCTTTTTGTGCATTACTTTCATCATATACAAAATTTGATAAATTTCCACTAGAATTTGTACCCAATTGCATTTGACTTCCAATATCAATATTTTGAGTACTTGTATGAGATGATAAATGCCTTTTTAAATGACTAGTACCAGATGTTGTATTAGATGATAATAATTTATTACAAACACTACATTTTGCATTAGTTACTTTAACACCATTTTCCATAATTTCAACTTTTGCAAAACAATTCCAAACATCAATATTTTTTTTAATTTGTCATATTAGATGAGGTTGGGGCAAGGGAGCTTATTGATTCAACATTTTCCTATTCCATTTTAATATTAAAAAAAATTAACTAGAGAATATTAAAAGAGAAAGATTAAGATATTACTTGTAAGGGAAATATAGCACAACCACCACCAACAAGGAAATGAGAGGCACCACCACAACACCAATAAATGAGAGCACGCCACCAAAGAATGAGAATTTAGAGAGATTGAAATTTGAGATGATAAAACTTGATAAGTGAGAAAAATTAAGTGAAGAAGATATAGTGTTTATTTGGGTATTTATAGTGTAGGGTATGTAGCCGTTGGAACAAAACATCACCTTTTTTCAAATTTGTTATATTAGATGAGATAATTGGATTATTAAATCCATTATAGTCGTTAGAACTTGGAAATAATGACATGCATGGAAATGTTTTTTTGTTCGGAAATTGGCAATGGAGAGTTATTGATTTTTTTTTGTTCTTTCTTTTTTTCGCTTAACAGGCAGCAGTAGAGTATTTTTATTCTTTTATTATTTTATTTTTTAAATCGGGCCGGGTCAAGCTTAAATGGGTTTTTTAGGGCTGAACCTAAACGGGGTCAACTGGGCTGGGCCAAGGGCAGACTGGAGGTTTCAAAATCCAAATCCAAGCTCTACTCAACATTGGAACATGCCAGGCCAAGCACACTAACCATTGAATCGGACCGAATTTTGGCCCATCGAGTCTCAGGTTACCCACTTCGACCCGCATGAAATGAGATAGTTTACCCAAATGAAATGACATTTCCAAAAGGTTCCTAGACAATTTTGCAATTTTTTTTTTTTACCTCGTAAGTTTTTTTTTTTTTTTGAAACATACCTCGTAAGCCTTTGTCTCTCTCGCACTCTGGCGCTCTCTCTCTCTCTCCTTCACTCTCACTCTCACTCTTCTCTCTCGCACTGTGGCTCTTTCTCGCTAGTTCGCCTATCTCTCTCGCTCTCTCTTTCTCCATTCAGTAGCAGATTAGCCACCACTCTCAAGACAGGTAACAACTCATCTTCTCTTAGGATTATGGTATAGGATTTCTAACAAATCAAATGATATGTCCCTAATTTTATTTAGTTTTAAGCTAGTTGGGTATTGAATTGTAAGTCCTCATTATCTTTGTTGTAAATATTTTGGATTTATATAGAAATTGGGGTAAGTTTTGTGAAATTCTTTCTGGGTTTTTGTTGGAAAGAAGACTTTGTTCTAAATATATGAATTGTGAATACGATTTGTTGTTTTATGTTTAATTTTTCCATTGTGGTTAATTTTTTGTTGTTTGTGATGTACTTCACTCCTTTACGAAGAATGTCTAAAACATATGCTGCTCCCCTCGTGTGTTTTATCTGGAAACAATTTTGTAGTTTTGCTTTTGGTTAACCGGTAAGGTTTTGGTTGCGGGCTTGACATTTTTTTTCTAGAGGAGGTAAATCAGTTTGGTAGTTTAAACATACAAAATTCTGCTTAAAATATATATATTAAAAAAACGCAAGTACATCTAATGTCAATAGCACATCCAATTTATATCTAACAGATGAATATCATGACATGGATGTGAATTGTGAATATAATTTGTTATTTTATCGGATATCATCACATCACATGGATGTGGAGCACTTAGATTGCCTTTATTTCTATTTGTCATCTTATTCTTCAAGCCTCACTAATAATTCATTTACCACCAGAAAAAGAATTTGGAGGTAATATGGGGATAAGGGTGAATTTACACTTATTAATTTGTTTTATTGTTGTTTGTAATATTATTTACGTTGTAGTTTGTTGCTGCTGAGTTTCAAAGGGAAAGATACCCACCCTGTTATATACATAATTTTTTTGTTCTTTTGGGGCTTGGAAATGTTGTAGTTGACACTATAGAATGTTTAGGTGTTTGTTATCAGTTTAAGTAATATCTTGATGTTGAAGCTTCAGAAATTGCTGCAGTATTTATTTACCTTTATTCTGCACACCATGGGCTTTTTATGTATTTCTTTCCAACTCTGTTCCTTCCATTATCTGAGTGTGCAGGACCATTTTATCTTCTTTTTCTTTTTTTTTTCCCATAGAAAAGCTCTAGTCAGTCAGCTTTGCATTTGCATTTGCATCAGCTTAAAATCAAAAACCACTTGAGAGGAGTATCAACACTTTATGTAAATAGAATTTGTTGTGTTTTCAATATATTCAACCTCCATTTATGGAACACCAAATCTTTCCAAAACATATCTGTATTATTGCCCTCACAAATCTTAATTACTTTATGAATCTGAAACAAAAACTTTCATGTTTGCTTTGATTCAGTGGACCTAACTTGGAAGGACTTTCTGGGATTAGGCAAATCCAACCCATTGTTTTGGTTAACATATGGAAAATATTGCCCACTAATATGGTGTTTATTTCCTGAATTTAACTTTATTTGTTTGGAATATGAGAAATGGTTATATGAAATCCAAGAGTTTGAGTGGCATTGGTCATAAGCTATTTTACCATTTTTATATTTGCTTGAGAAGATGGTAATGCAATGTATGACCTATAAATTTAAGGGTAGGGTATCTTTGCTACTTTTATTCAGCTGAATTTTCTTCGCTTTTTATTTTTCTGCATGCAGGTTCGTATATATCATTAAATTCCATAGCTAGCTATGTTCGGGGAATTGGTTATGATATAAGAAGGAATATTGGTGGAGTCCTCGATACATTTTTGAAGATTGTAGAACAGGTAAAGTAAAAGAACATGTGTATAGATTTTTTTGGTATGATATGCTTGGCTGGATGTTAGTGATAGTTCAATAAAGAAGTCTAACTACATAATATTACCTCCCTAGATTTGAAATCCTTCCTTTCCAAGTGGGCCCAAGAAAACTCAAGTGGAAATTGATATGAATATGGAAAAATAAAAAAATAAAAGTATTTAATACTGTATATGCCCTGGTTATTCATTATAATAAGAAATAAACATTCAAAAAATGTTATCAAAAATAAACGTTTCGATAATTTGGCTGTCTTAAAACGGTGAATCATGCAGAAATGGTGATGTACCTGGTCGATAGTTCTAACTTAAAGATTGTTACTGATTTGGAGTTGAAGGAATGTTTTTTTTTTAACCTCTCAATGATTTGTAGTTTTATCGTTCGTCAAATGATATATGATACTGTATAAAGAAGAATAATGATGATGATGAGTGGACCTTTCTTCTCCTTTCTATTCCCTATGATGGCTGTATTTCAGATCTGTTTGCTTTCACTGCTTTAATCTCTAGACAAGGAAAAAAAATTTAGTGGAGAATTGGAATGATTTTGGACTTCATTGTCATTTTGGAAACAATAAAGTTCAAATCAGAACTTATCAGTAGTTGATATGAATTGAGTGTTGAAGCATCTCTATTGATCCTAGTGCATAAATGAATTTCATGGATGAGGA
Organism: Prunus fruticosa; assembly: GCA_018703695.1. Classification (NCBI taxonomy): domain Eukaryota; kingdom Viridiplantae; phylum Streptophyta; class Magnoliopsida; order Rosales; family Rosaceae; genus Prunus; species Prunus fruticosa. Next base: position 3,376,519 of record CM031923.1, on the reverse strand, counting down.
TGCTTCTTCGGGCTCTGGAGATGATGCAAACATGCTAGATGGAAACAAGCATCATTCTGGGGCACCATCAAGTTCAGGTCGTCGGAAGAGAAGTCACAAGGCTACCGGCGATGCTATAGTGGATGCTATGCTTGAAATAGCTGCAGCTTCAAAAATGAGGGCAGCGGCAATCATGAAGAGTGAGGAAGGGTTTTCCATAAGCAAATGCATAAAGGTACTGGATGATATGCCAGGCATTGATCAGCAGATCTACTTTTCTGCATTGGATTTGTTTGAGAACCCTAATGCGAGAGAAACTTTCATATCTCTTAAGAGTGAGAAACGGTTACCGTGGTTGCAGCGCAAGTTTAGTGCTTCCTCTAATTGAATAGTATGAACAGTCTTATTGTTTCCCTTTTCCTTTTGTTGTGTAGTTAAGGAGCCAAAGATTTTTTTGGTCTGTATCTGAGTTCACTCCAAACAGTTAACATTTGTAACTAATGATATGACATTCTAATTTGCATACTATTATCATCTTTGGCTTGAAACTGCAATATTTGTAGTGGATTTTGTTTCATTTGATGGGTTTTCTGTTTTTTTAGGCCATTTACGCCACTCAAGTGGTTGTCTTGTGTGGTATCTTAAATTTGATTTTACAGATACAGCAGCTAGCATGGATGATTTTGACTTAGAATTGGATGAGATGGAACTAACTGCGGCAGCGGCTGGCTACTACTATTATAACAGTATTACCAAGCAAGCTTGTCGTAGTCTGTCACCGAGTAAAGAAAGTGGATTTATGACCGAAGTTCTCAATGGTCATGATGATGTGTTCCAGGAAATGTTTCGGATGGATAAAAATGTTTTTCACAAGTTATGTGACATTCTTCGGCAGAGAGGCATGTTACGTGATACTGCTGGTGTTATGATAGAGGAGCAGCTGGGAATTTTTTTGAATATTATTGGCCATAATGAACGTAACAGAGTAATCCAAGAGCGGTTTCATCATTCAGGTGAAACCATCAGCCGTCATTTCAATAATGTGTTGAAGGCAGTCAAGTCACTCTCTCGTGAATTCTTACAAACACCAACCCCCTCTACCCCTCCAAAATCCTTGGAAATATTAGATTTTATCCATATTTCCAGGTTTGTGTTCATGTCATACTTTTCTCATTTGATTTGTTCTTTTGCCATTCACTTTTAGTTACTATCTTTTAACAAGAATGCTACTGTTTTTAGGATTGTGTTGGAGTCATTGGTGGAATGCACATTCCAGCCCATGTCCCAGCCAAAGATCAATCCCGTTTTCGAAACAAGAAAGGTGTTCTTTCCCAAAATGTGTTGGCAGCTTGCACGTTTGACCTCCAGTTTATATTCATTTATCCTGGTTGGGAAGGATCAGCAGCAGGTTCACGTGTATTGAAGGCAGTCCTTGATGATCCACATCAGAATTTTCCTTGTATTCCTGAAGGTTTGCCTCAGATATTTTATATCTGAAACATGCTGCTTGCATACATTATTTAATCTTACATACATACACCACGTGTAATGCCATCCACAACTTATGTTTGTCAATGAGTTTAGCTTGCAGGAAAATATCAACTTACATTTATCACTGATTTTCTTGCAGGGAAATATTACCTTGTTGACACAGGATATGCAAATATGAAAGGATTTATTGCTCCATTTCAAGGGGTAAGGTATCATGTTCATGAATATAGAGGTGCTAATCAGTTACCTAGAAATGCAAGGGAGCTATTTAATCACAGGCACTCATCTCTTAGCAATGTCATCCAGAGGTCTTTTTCTTTGTTGAAGACTAGGTTTCCGATTCTCAAACTTGCTCCTCAGTATGCTGTTCATATTCAAAGAGATATAGTTATAGCTGCATGTGTTCTACACAATTACATCCGACGTATGTCAGAAAAGGATTGGCTGTTTTCCGATGCAGAAAGGATAACAATGGATGAATTGCCTGATCTTGATGAAAATCCTGACATGGAATTGGGGTTGTTTCGTTACAAGAACATGTTGCTTTTTCATTGAGAGAGTCGATTGCAGCAGAAATGTGGAATGACTTTATAAATAGATGGGATCAGTGGTAACTGTCTTTCATGATTATGATTATGATTGTTATTACTATTGTTATTATCAATATTATTGCTGTTGTTGTTGTTGTTCTTATCAACTGACACCAGTCCCTCCCTCATCAGTCGGCTCGGTGCATCATTTGCATCTTATAACTAGCTTACTCTCAGCCCTCTTTTGCCTATCTGGTCCTCAAGCATCAATTTTCCAGAAGGATGCATGATAAATTGATAAACAACTCAAAGAGATAAAACGTCATTATTCTACGGGCATGACAACCTGATTTTGGAGTTGTTGATTTCTTGCATGCCCTCACTTCTCAGCAAACAGAATCAAATAACAACTAATGTTTTATCAAAAGCAGAGAAAAGGACAATGCCACTGCGGAAATGTGTAATAAAAAGATAAATAGATGTCCAGAAAATACGTAAAAAACAAAAAAGATTGGGAAATTGGTGGCTCTGACACCGGCATTGGTAAAATAACTTTTTTTTAACCTTATAAATCTAACGCCTATAAATACTCCTTATTTTTCATGTATTGCCTTCTTCTCACTTTTCATTTTCATTATTCTCTCTTCTTCTCCTTCTGACAAACCCTAAATTGAGAAATAGAGAAATAGAGAAAAAGAAATAGAGACAGAGAAACTGAGAAAGGGAGTTTCTTCCATAAACAGAGAAAGGTTACTTCTTCCACAATTCCACTGCAATTGCCCCAAATTTCGAAATCCACAAGAATTCTATTTCTGGGTTTTGGTTATATGGGGCTGTCCAATAGCACAGACTATGGAATCAATGATGGTTCCTCGTATTTCAAGCTGGGAGATGATGAAATTGTCATTATTGCTTCAGGGACCACATGCAAGCTGAGCATGAGTGGGTATTATTCCTATTGTAAACCAAATGATATTAGTAATATGCAATCTATTGTTGTTTAAAATGAACGTCGTATTGCCACTATATTGCCTCCCTAGTTCCTTTTTCAAGTCTGTTTGAATGAAATTATAGTGGGATTATGTTGTTTTGGTATTGCCATCGTATAGCTCCCCTATTTAATTCTTCTTCTTCTTCTTCTTTTAATTTAATTCTTCATTCAGTTTCTTTCAAATTTTGGAATTTAGGACAGTGATTTAGCTATTTAAATTGGACATGAAAGAGACGCATTAATTAGAACCAATTATGTCTAGTGTATTGCCCTCTTAGTGCTCCTATATTGATACCAATTTAAATCTGTGTTGGATTAAAATTACTGTGGGATTATGGAGTTTTTGTATTGCTTTCGTATAGCTCCTCTATTCCTCCTATATTGCATCACCACCACCTTTTTTTCAAGTCTCTTCAAAATAAAATGAAAGTCTTGGGAAGTTGCAAATAAGGAGTTGTTGGAATAAGGTAGCTAGAAAAATCATTATGTTGGAATACGATAGCATTATTAATTGGTAGTTAAAAATATTTTTTTTTTCTTAATATTGTAAATACACATATAGTGGCACTAAATAAGGACTACAAAAGCATTAATGCGCCATTATGGTATGTGAGTGAGTCCTCCTTTTTGCCCAATATTGCATCCTATAAAGAAATATTCTTTGAAAAGAATCAATAATCTAAACAACTTTGGACATTATGAAGAACATATTCATGAAACAATTTTTGCTATAGTAGGTTTGTAATGAAGATGTTCTTCTCCAAGCAAAAGTGCACTTAGAGTGGCCTCACACAAACAAAAAATGCAATAGAGACAATTTTTGCTATATGCGTGTCACACGTCCTCCAATTCTCTTGTATGTGCGACTCGGGGTTCAGTTGGCAAGCAAGAACCATGTGTGGGATTTTCATTCCGTTAAAGACCATATCCCCACCAAAGTCACGGCTCCTGCAGCACCTCCTAATAGTGCTGCAAGGGACGCTGACATTTGGTATGGGAACCACTTCAATTAATTACCATACATTGAACATGGAATGCATAGGATACAAAAAATCAAAAGCTCATAATCTAGGGGGAAGATATTCATAGAAACCAAGTCACATTTATATCGATTAGATATCTATTTCTTTCTAGTTTCTTTCTTATTTCATTATTATTGCTCCCCATCAAATGTCTAAAAAACAAGTTGGGCAGCAAGTTTTAACACTCGGATTGAGAACCAAAGGTGTAAAAAAAATTGGAAATATTCTGAATGTAATTAAGCTAGGCACAACACCTGAAAGTTTAAAGGAATAGAACCACAAAACACCTGACTTAATAGTATGCCAACTGATTTAATAGTATATAAGGTCATATACATTCAAAAGACAATGTTGCAAACTCTGGAAACAATGTATTGGACTGACTGAAAAACATGCCTATTAGGATCTGATTTAAATGAAGATTAACCCTAGATAGAAACGGTATTGGTGCCTTTAATCAAAGAAAATTTTAACCATGCTTTTTTGTTTTTTTTTTTCAAGTGTTTGATGCCTTTAATCAAAGAATTCATAACAGACACTTACATTTTTAGTAGTCGTATTCCCAATTGGGTTCTAAAACCTCATATTACATTCTCATATTGGTCTTTTATGAAAGACAAACAATGAAGATAACTATTTTATTCATAATACTTCACTTGCAATTAAGTGACTCGGTCGACAAGCTCCAGAGGTCTATAGCTGAGATGAGTAACTTCAAAAGCTATGATTTTCAACTTATGATGTTTTAGTCTTCTTTTGAAAAATCTCACAACATATCTGCTGTAAACACCTAAGGCAGGACAGCTTCACATGGAAATTGCAAGAAGACTAAAAACCATAAAGACAAAAAGATGGAAATTGGGTTCTATAAAACAACAATGCAACGATGGTACAAAGGCATTACAAAAACTGCATTATAATTTCATTCTCAGACATTGTTGATGCTCAAAATGGTTTAGCCAAGATTGGGTTCAACTTAGTGATGAGGTGTGATGGGTGATGGGTGAAGGTTTGGACCTTCAGTATGTATGTGAGGACTTGGCCAATTTATAAACATATGAAAGACAAGATATAAGTGATTCACCCTTAATGTATGGGCTACGTCCACAGAGAAGATGTTCTCATTATGATATTGTTTACATTTGTACAAGGGGATTAGATCCGAAGATAGATGGAAGAAGGCCTAGGGCCTAAGGTACAAAGCTAGGAGTCTGGAGCCCAGGGGCAAGTCCCCGGTCTGGAGACCCAGGACTTGAAGGCTGGACTGGCAGGAGAGTCCTGAAGAGGGAGCCCCCAGCTCAGTTTTATCCCCCTCTCAAGTGGAGAGTGGTATGCTTTTATAGGTGAGAGGGAGTCTTTACTTCTTGTAGTTTTCCGATGTGGGACTCCTCTTGCTTTGCTTAGAGTTTCTTCTAGTTGCTTGGTCAGTTATGGTGTCAACAGTAGTCCCCCAAGTTCGCGAGTAAGAAGGTACTTCTTGCTTGGGGATTTGTAATTTTAAGTGCACTGGTCGAGCAACACCGTAGTTCGTCTTCCAAGTTGTATAGTGCACTATCCCCAGTCCCCCAAGTCTCCGGGTAAGAAGAACTTTGGAGGGAGAGAAGTTGCAACAAAAACTAAAGTGGTTTGCAAGCCAAATTTGGAAAATAGAGTCCTACACGGGGTTGGCTTTTGAGGATTCGGCATGGAATTGGGGCCAACATCAAGGGCTGGCCTTTTAATGTTTCGATAGGAGAGCTGAGCATTTTAGGAAAACCGGGTCATGTGGGTTTAGCCTGAGTGTTGGGCTAGGCGGGGGACCAAGGTGCCGATCGGTAAGGGCCATCCATGGCTTTTATTGAGCATGTTTTGCTCAAGATAGGGCTAGGCTTTATTTGCGCAAGACGGGGCTAGGCAAGGGCTAGGCCTGAATACTCAGCTTGACCTTAGGAGTTTGTTTTGGAGTTGAGCCTTTGGAAGGGGGCTAGGTCCCTTGGATCCTGACATAATTTGGAGTTGGGATGGCGAAGGCGATACAAAGCTTGCATGTTGCAAGGTAATGTGCCTAGGCTCGGGGTGCCGAAGGTGGGCTTAGGCACGGGGGGTGCTGAAGGCATGTTGCAAGAGATGTGCTTAGGCACGGGGGTGCCGAAGCTGAGCTTAGGCACTAGGGTGCCGAAAGTGAACTTAGGCATGGGGGGTGTTAAAGGTGAGCTTAGGCAAGGAGATGCCGAAAGTGAGCTTAGGCACTGGGTGCCGAAGGCGAGCTGAGGCACTGGGGTGCCGAAGGCGAGCTCAGGCACGGGGGTGCCGAAGAGGAGTTTAGGCACTAGGGTGCCGAATGCGAGTTTAGGCAAGGTGTGCCGAAGGTGAGCTCAGGCACGGGGTGCCGAAAGTGAGCTCAGGCACTGGGGTGCCGAAGGTGGGCTTTAGGCAAGAAGATGTCGAAGGTGTAAAGCTTGCAGTAGAGGGGGTGCCAAAGGAGTGCCAAAGGTGAAGGGAAGTGGCCAGGCACGAGGGCGGTGAAGGTGTTAGACTTGTACGTCGTAATCTAAAATGCCGAAGGGCACGGGGTGCCAAAGGTGCCAAGCTTGCCTGCCGCAAGAGGAAGGGGCTGTGCGCGAGGATGCCGAAGGCATAAGACTTGTATGTCGTAATATAAAATGCCAAAGGGCACGGGGTTGATCGGTGCATAATTACATATCATTTTGTACCCTTTAACTTATGATTTGGTTATGTTTTTGAGTTAAACTTGTACTTTTAATAAGTTTTGTGTTTGTTTCAGTGTAATAAGCTTGAGACTCACTAATTGCATTTTGGAGACAAATTAGCTCAAAACGGTGTCTGCAGATCAGCCAACTTCACGGATTGGACTGTACTTGCTCAAGAAGAACCAGATGATGAGCCATATATCATTGGAAATATACGGAAGCTAGTTTCTGTATAATTTTACAGTTCAAGATTCCGAGTCTTCTAGAGAAAGTTATACATGTTTTGGCAACTTAAGGTCAAATTCGGCAGCATGTGCGTTACTGGGCCAAAAATCACATTTGAAGGCCTTCCCGATTTTTCCTTGGGTTGGGCTGCATATGCTTGGAAAGATAATTCAAAGAGCTTCAAGATCCATATTTTTCCAGATTTTTCAGGATGGAGCCACAAGCCCAAAACGAGCCCACAATCTGGCTGCAATGCATTGTCATGCATGACATATGCATGATGAAGTGTTGTTGATTGTGGGAAAGTTTGGTGAAGCATATTCAATACCTATTTTTGAGTGGAATTTTGCAGCAGCCAAATGAATTAATTGAAGTTGAAGTGGATGATGCAACACTAAGCTTAATGACAAGAAGAATTGTTTTCAAATGCAATAGTGTGTTAGGTGAATTAAGTGTTGTAAGTTGGTGAAGTGAGTGTGGTTAGTGAACTCTATTGTATAATTCAGTTTTTCACTTCCCCTAGGCCTATAAATAGGGAAGTTCTCTTAGCTTGTAATCACACCCCCAAGGGGGGGAGCTCTCAAACACTTCTCTAGAGCTCCCTTCCCTTCTCTCCCTCAAATTCTCTTAGTTTCCCTTTGCACTTCTCAATTGTTGTAATAAGATCATTCTACTAAATTTTCTTTGTACTAAATCTCAAACACTTTTCCTTTCTCTTCTTCTAAATTCTTCAAGCACTCTCTTCTCCAAACACTTCCCAAACACTTCTCCCATTTCCTTCATCAAATTCTCTAAAGTTCTCAAACACGTTTCCTTTCTCTCCTCCAAATTTCCCAAACACATTTCCTTTCTCTTCCAAAAGTCTCCATGTCTCAAACACTTCACAAACACATTTCTCTCCCTTCCCTAAGTTCTCAAATTCTCCAAGTTCACAAACATTCTCCAAGTTCTCAAACACGTTTCTCTTCCCTTCCAAATTCCCCAAGCTTCCCAAACACCTTACTTTCTCTTCCAAATTCCCCATGTTCTCAACATCTCTCTCTTTCTCTCCAAAAACTCTCCATGTTCTTGAGTCATTTCTCTTCAGAAATGTTCGGAAAGATTGTTTTGAGTTCTTTTTATTTTTGTGATTGTTTTTGCTTTTATTTTTGTTTTGTTATTTTGTTTAAAGGACTAACAAATTCTAGTAGGTTTTCTAACTACATTGTTTTGTAGAAATTATTCAAACGTTTGTGGGTATTGTATCTGTTAAACCCTCAGGAGACACAACTCCTCCTACTAGGGATGCCTAGAGGTTTAAAGGCTTGTTGCATACGCTAAATGCAATAGAGTTACCTACGAAAGTGGTCTAATTAACTTCTTATTTGTTTTTATCTTTGTTTTCCTTTTGTTTTGCTCGAGGACTAGCAAAATCTAGGTTTGGGGGTATTTGATCAGTGCATAATTACATATCATTTTGTACCCTTTTAACTTATGATTTGGTTATGTTTTTGAGTTAAACTTGTGCTTTTAATAAGTTTTGTGTTTGTTTCAGTGTAATAAGCTTGAGACTCACTAATTGCATTTTGGAGACAAATTAGCTCAAAACGGTGTCTGCAGATCAGCCAACTTCACGGACTGGACTGTACTTGCTCAAGAAGAACCAGATGATGAGCCATATATCATTGGAAAGATACGGAAGTCTAGTTTCTGTATAATTTTACGGTTCATGATTCCGAGTCTTCTAGAGAAATTTATACATGTTTTGGCAACTTAAGGTCAAATTCGGCAGCATCTGTGTTCCTGGGCCAAAATAGGAAAGTTCTCTTAGCTTGTAATCACACCCCCAAGGGGGGGGGGGGGGAGCTCTCAAACACTTCTCTAGAGCTCCCTTCCCTTCTCTCCCTCAAATTCTCTTAGTTTCCCTTTGTAGTTCTCAATTGTTGTAATAAGATCATTCTACTAAATTTTCTTTGTACTAAATCTCAAACACTTTTCCTTTCTCTTTCTTCTAAATTCTCCAAACACTTCTTTATTCTCTTTCAAATTCTCAAAAGTCTCCAAGTCTCTCAAACACTTCTCCATTCTCTAAAGTTCTCAAACACAATTCTCATTCCTTCACCAAATTCTCTAAGTTCTCAAACACTTCCCAAACACCTTTCTCTTTTCCAAGCTCTCAAACACTTCCTTTCTTCCTCAAAGTTCTCTTAGTTTCCTTAAGTTTTCTTAGTTGTGATTTATTTTTCTTGTAATGTACATTCTTTCTTCTTGTTTTGTTTCTTTTGTTTTCATTTTTGTTTTGTAGGAAAATTGAATTGAATCATTCAATCACCAATCCCTGTGGAATCGACCTCGCACTTACATATGCTAAACTACCAACGGCTCGTGCACTTGCGAGTATCACAAGTTGAGGATGCAGCTGAATCCATTTTGGTGCAGCTGAATCAACGCAACAAGTTTTGGCGCCGTTGCCGGGATCGGTAACATTGTTTGATTCTATTTGGTTTTCCTACTTTTTATTATTTTTATTTTTTGTATATAACTAGACAGTTTCATGTTTTAAAGTTAATGACGTTAATTGACAAGTTGTGTTTGTAGTCCAACGGACAAGGACAATTGCCTGACAAGCAAGAGAACTGGGTTTGAGTCCCAGCTTACACAACACACAAGAGGTTCAAGTAGCATGCCGATTATTTCTTGTTTATGGTTTCATTCACTTGTTCTTAATTAAATATCTTGTCCAAGTTTACATAAACACCATATGACTCTTGGACTGATTAGTGAATGAATGGGTAGATATTGAAGACAAACACCATGTTTAAATTCTACTTGGTTCTTTATTGTTCTTCTTGTTCTTAATGGGTTCGGAATTTGTGTTTAGACTAAACACCATAGCTAAATGCTTTTTCTGAATACTTGATTAAAATCACACACCATATGGATAATCATATTTGAGAAAGAACAAACTCCATAAGCTAGTTTGATTTACTTTGTTGCTTGTTACTTTGAAGCATGGAAGTGTTGATTTTTCCTTTTCATTTTTTAGTTTTTTTAAATTTATTTCCTAATCCGTTTCAAGTTTTTGTGTGTGCTTGTTCTAGCAATTTAAATAGTTCAATAAAAATGGAGAGAGATGGCAACCTTAATCATAAGAATGGGAAGTGTGGAGCAGTGGGAGAAGTCGCGACCTCCAAGTGCATCCATGCTCGACCTAATCGCTTCAAGGGGGAGCATTTCAATCCTTTCTCTTTACTTGTTATTATTTTAAATTTCTGTTTCTTTTTTATAAAAAATTTAAAAAATTAAAAAATTAAAAAAATTAAAAAAGATTTTTTATATGAGCTGACTCGTGGTAACTCCAGATGAGCGTCTCCGTCAATACCAGTGTCTAGGAGTTCTTTAGGCGACACCTTCGATGTCTAAGAAGTTTGGGTTTTAAGCGGGACCATTGTGACCCCTCCAACCTTCCCAGATCCCCTGGCTGTGTTTTTCTGAGGCCCTTAACTGGTCATCCTTGAGTTACTTGTATATTTGTGTGTTTTAAGAAATTTTTTTTAAAAAAAAATCAATTTGCAATTTGGAACTGCTTTGTTTTCTTTTATGTTAAGTTAGTTTTTTTTTTCTTTTCTATTTTTTGTTTGTTTTGTAATTTTTATTTTGTGATTATTTTATTTTATTTTATTTTTGTATTTTGTTATTTTTATTTGCTTTAATACCTTCATTTGTTATTATGACATTGCTTGTACCGAAATTTTAAACATTGAGGAAAATGTTCATTTCTAGGTTTGGGGGTATTGGAGTTTAGCAAGTAATTTTGGTTTGTCTTAAAAAAAATTAAAAAAATTAAAAAAAATTTTAAAAAACAATTTATTGCTTGTTTTTCTTTTATTTTGAGTCTTGTTTTGTTTTGTTTTTTTTTTTGAGTCACTTTCCGAACACATATGATGAGATTGTGATAAATGTTGCATGACTTAAATGAAAATTGAATTTTATTTATTTATTATTTATTATTATTTTTTTTTTTGTAACTTTTTATTGTTCAAAAATAAAATAAAATAAAATTTTGGCATTGTTCTAGCATGATATGTTTGAAACCTCCTTTACACTTGCCATTTGTTTCATAATTTTCCAATTAAAGGATTTGCATGATCTAAAGAATTGTATGAAGCATAAATTAGACTTATATAACCAACCATATAAAGTGAGCTTTTGAGCCTTGTACTTCATTTCTTGAGTGTTATACACATACTCTTAATTTCTTGTCATCTAAGTTATTGTTTGATCTCATTATTCATTGATTTGGTTGAACACTTAAAAGTCATTCATTCTTATGCAATTTGATTTCATGACATTTAAGAAATGATATTAAGGCCCTCTTTGGATCGTTTGTGCCTTTCAAGCTAACCTTATGCATGCTCAAGCATGATTTTCCATTGTTAACCATTTTGAGCCTACATGTAAACCTTTTCTTTCATTTACCAATTATATTTCCTCGCCTTAGCCTGAAAAACAAATATTTACCTTTCTAAGGAACTCATGAGCTTTAATTGAGATGTGTTTTTCATACTAGGTTTGGGAAGAGGTGTTACATTTCAAAAATATATATATTCACACAATTGGTGAAAGAAAAGAGCAAAGTTGTGATTAAGTGATGGTTGATTGAAATTTCATTTTTGGGCCTTCAAAATAAATTGGTGGTTGTTCAATAAAGGAGTGAATCATTGTAAATGAAGGTATAAGGAGTTTTGATCATGTAAAAATAAATTCTCATTGTGATGATTCAAAGTCTTGTAAACAAATGTTTTATGCTCTTATATTTTGAGTTCCTTGGACTTTGTATTAACCATACCCTTCATTTCTTACTCACCTTACACCCTTGGCCCCATTACAACCTATGTTAAAGACCTAAATTGATCTTAAATATCATGTGGTTGAATTGCATCCATTTTTTAACTTTTAAGTGTTTGACATCCTTCTTGAGATCATATTAATGCAAGTTCTTCATCTTTCTATTGCGAGTTAAGTCCCTTATGGTTTAACTCTATTCTCATGTTTATAAGTGAGTGTTGCATTATAACCCTCTTCCGAGTGATTCATTTGTGAGAGGACAACTTTGGTGAGATTTGAAGTTGAACTTGTGCTTTGTATGATTTTCGAAATTGTGTGAAAACTAAGATTGGAAAATTTGTTGCATTTGGCTATCACACTACCACACTTTGAGCATGTTGTGTTTTGAACTTTGCCGCTTTGTAAATAATGTCTAAAATGGAGCCTTTATTAATAAAATTTTTGAGTCATGTGCATGAGTCATTTCTCTTCAGAAATGTTCGGAAAGATTGTTTTGAGTTCTTTTTATTTTTGTGATTGTTTTTGCTTTTATTTTGTTTTGTTATTTTGTTTAAAGGACTAACAAATTCTAGTAGGTTTTCTAACTACTTTGTTTTGTAGAAATTAGTCAAACGTTTGTGGATATCGTATCTGTTAAACCCTCAGGAGACACAACTCCTCCTACTAGGGATGCCTAGAGGTTTAAAGGCTTGTCGCATACGCTAAATGCAATCGAGTTACCTACGAAAGTGGTCTAATTAACTTCTTATTTGTTTTTATCTTTGTTTTCCTTTTGTTTTGCTCGAGGACTAGCAAAATCTAGGTTTGGGGGTATTTGATCGGTGTATAATTACATATCATTTTGTACCCTTTTAACTTATGATTTGGTTATGTTTTTGAGTTAAACTTGTGCTTTTAATAAGCTTGAGACTCACTAATTGCATTTTGGAGACAAATTAGCTCAAAACTGTGTCTGCAGATCAGCCAACTTCACGGATTGGACTGTACTTTCTCAAGAAGAACCAGATGATGAGCCATATATCATTCGAAAGATACGGAAGTCTAGTTTCTGTATAATTTTACGGTTCATGATTCCGAGTCTTCTAGAGAAAGTTATACATGTTTTGGCAACTTAAGGTCAAATTCGGCAGCATCTGCGTTACTGGGCCAAAAATCACATTTGAAGGCCTTCCCGATTTTTCCTTGAGTTGGGCTGCATATGCTTGGAAAGATAATTCAAAGAGCTTGAAGATCCATATTTTTCCAGATTTTTCAGGATGGAGTCACAAGCCTAAAACGAGCCCACAATCTAGCTGCAATGCATTGTCATGCATGACATATGCATGATGAAGTGTTGTTGATTGTGGGAAAGTTTGGTGAAGCATATTCAATACCTATTTTTGAGTGGAATTTTGCAGCAGCCAAATGAATTAATTGAAGTTGAAGTGGATGATGCAACACTAAGCTTAATGACAAGAATAATTGTTTTCAAATGCAATAGTGTGTTAGGTGAATTAAGTGTTGTAAGTTGGTGAAGTGAGTGTGGTTAGTGAACTCTATTGTATAATTCAGATTTTCACTTCCCCTAGGCCTATAAATAGGGAAGTTCTCTTAGCTTGTAATCACACCCCCAAGGGGGGGAGCTCTCAAACACTTCTCTAGAGCTCCCTTCCCTTCTCTCCCTCAAATTCTCTTAGTTTCCCTTTGTAGTTCTCAATTGTTGTAATAAGATCATTCTACTAAATTTTCTTTGTACTAAATCTCAAACACTTTTCCTTTCTCTTCTTCTAAATTCTTCAAGCACTCTCTTCTCCAAACACTTCCCAAACACTTCTCCCATTTCCTTCATCAAATTCTCTAAAGTTCTCAAACACGTTTCCTTTCTCTCCTCCAAATTTCCCAAACACATTTCCCTTCTCTTCCAAAAGTCTCCATGTCTCAAACACTTCACAAACACATTTCTCTCCCTTCCCTAAGTTCTCAAATTCTCCAAGTTCACAAACATTCTCCAAGTTCTCAAACACGTTTCTCTTCCCTTCCAAATTCCCCAAGCTTCCCAAACACCTTACTTTCTCTTCCAAATTCCCCATGTTCTCAACATCTCTCTCTTTCTCTCCAAAAACTCTCCATGTTCTTGAAACAGCTCTCAAACACATTTTCTTCCAAAAGTCTCCAAATCTCTCAAACACTTCTCCATTCTCTAAAGTTCTCAAACACAATTCTCATTCCTTCACCAAATTCTCTAAGTTCTCAAACACTTCCCAAACACCTTTCTCTTTTCCAAGCTCTCAAACACTTCCTTTCTTCCTCAAAGTTCTCTTAGTTTCCTTAATGTTTTCTTAGTTGTAATTTATTTTTCTTGTAATTGATCGGTGCATAAATTACATATCATTTTGTACCCTTTTAGCTTATGATTTGGTTATGTTTTTTTAGTTAAACTTGTGCTTTTAATTTGTTTTGTGTTTGTTTCAGTGTTTTAAGTTTGAGACTCAATAAATGCATTTTGGAGACAAATTAGCTCAAAACAGTGTCTGCAGATCAGTCAACTTCACGGATTGGACTGTACTTACTCAAGAAGAACCAGATAATGAGCCATACATAATTGGAAAGATACGGAAGTCTAGTTTCTGTAGAATTTTACGGTTCATGATTCCGAGTCTTCTAGAGAAAGTTATACATGTTTTGGCAACTTAAGGTCAAATTCGGCAGCATGTGCGTTACTGGGCCAAAAATCACATTTGAAGGCCTTTCCGATTTTTCCTTGAGCTGGGCTGCATATGCTTGGAAAGATAAGACACATAGCTTGAAGATCCATATTTTTGCAGATTTTTCAGAATGGATGAACAAGCCCAAAACGAGCCCACAAGCTGGCTGCAATGCATTGTCATGCATGACATAAGCATGATGAATTGTTGTTGATTGTGGGAAAGTTTGGTGAAGCATATTCAATTCCTATTTTTGAGTGGAATTTTGCAGCAGCCAAATGAGCCAAAAGATGATGAAGTGGGAGTTGCAACACTAAGCCTAAAGACAAGAGGAATTGTTTTCAAATGCAATAGTGTGTTAGGTGAATTAAGTGTTGAAGTTAGTGTGTTTAGAAAATTCAATTGTATAATTCAGATTTTCACTTCCCCTAGGCCTATAAATAGGGAAGTTCTCTAAGCTTGTAATCACAACCCCAAAGGGGGGAGCTCTCAAGCACTTCTCTAGAGCTCCATTCCCTTCTCTCCCTCAAATTCTCTTAGTTTCCCTTTGTAGTTCTCAATTGTTGTAATATGATCTTTTTATTAAATCTTCAAACACTTCCCAAACATTTCTCTATTCTCTTCAAAAGTCTTCATGTTCTTGAAACATTCCTCAAACACATGTCTCTTCTCTTCCAAAATCCCCAAACACTTTCTCAAACACAATTCCCATTCTCTTCCAAATGCTCAAAGTCCTCAAACTCTCTCTTCCAAATCCACAAAGTTCCCAAACACCACTTTCCTTACTCTTCCAAAATTCTTCTAAACTCTCCAAACACTTCTCCCATTCCTTCATCAAATTCTCCAAATTCTCAAACACTTTCTCTCTTCTCTTCCAAAAATCTCCATGTCTCAAACACACAAACACCTTCCTCTCCCTTCCCCAAGTTCTCAAATTCTCCAAGTTCTCAAATACTTTCTTCTCCCTTCTCAAAGCTTTCAAACACATGCTCTTCCAAAATCCTCTCAAGGTCCTCAAACACACACTCTTCTCCAAATCCTCAAAGCTCTCAAACACATGTTCTTCCTTCCTCAAATGCTCTCTTTAATGTTCTCTAAGTTGTAATTTATTTTTCTTGTAATGTACATTCTTTCTTCTTGTTTTGTTTCTTTTGTTTTCATTTTTGTTTTGTGTAGGAAAATTAAATTGGATCATTCAATCACCAATCCCTGTGGAATCGACCTTGCACTTACATACGCTAAACTACCAACGGTTCGTGCACTTGCGAGTATCACAAGTTGAGGATGCAGTTGAACCCATTTTGGTGCAGCTGAATCTACGCAACAGTAATGTACATTCTTTCTTCTTGTTTTGTTTCTTTTGTTTTCATTTTTGTTTTGTAGGAAAATTGAATTGGATCATTCAATCACCAATCCCTGTGGATCGACCTCGCACTTACATATGCTAAACTACCAACGGCTCGTGCACTTGCGAGTATCACAAGTTGAGGATGCAGCTGAATCCATTTTGGTGCAGCTGAATCTACGCAACAGGGGTGCCGAAGGCCCCAAGCTTGCATGTCGCAAGAGGAAGTGGCTGGGCACGAGGATGCCGAAGGCATAAGACTTGCGTGTCGCAAAAATGCCGAAGGGCACGGGGTGCCAAAGGTGCCAAGATTGCATGTCGCAAGAGGAAGGTGGCTGGGCACGAGGATGCCGAAGGCATAAGAGTTGCGTGTTGCAAAAATACCGAAGGGCACGGGTGCCGAAGGTGCCAAGCTTGCATGTCGCAAGAGGAAGGTGGCCGGGCACGAGGGTGCTGAAGGCATAAAACTTGCATGTCGCAATCTAAAATGCCGAAGGGCACGGGGTGCCGAAGGTGCCAAGCTTGCATGTCGCAAGCGATGTGGCTAGGCACGAGGGTGCCGAAGACATAAGACTTGCATGTCGCAATCTAAAATGTCAAAAGGCATGGGGTGCCGAAGGTGCCAAGCATGCATGTTGCAAGTTGGCAAGCTAGAAGTTGCATTAACACTTGGAAGGTATGATAAAAGCTGTGTGAGCCTCCAGAACCGTGAGTAGCTGGGTACTTGAGTTTTCAGCAAGGAGGTCGGGACTGAGCTTCTGTGGAGCTGAGCTTCAGGAGAAGCCGTGGCCTTGAAGCTTTGGTAAGGGAGCCTTGGGGAGCAAAATTTGAAAAGTAAGGAGCTGGGTCTTTGGAGTATATTTAGGTTCTTGGCAAAGACCTAGGGTCAAAAAGGGTTGGGCCTTAATAGAGATTTCGACAAGACTCTCCTTGGAGCTAGGCTTCGACAAGGGCCAAGAGATGGGGTGAGCTGGGGTCCGTGTTTGCGAGCATCCGCTGTTTTGGCAAGAGATCCAATCACTTTCGTAGGCCTTGCTGTTTGGCAGGGCCAGCCAATATGAGCCTGGTCGCGTTTAGGCGTCATGGGTTTTGGCAAGTAGTGTGCTGGGCCTCCTGGGGTTGTGACAAAAAGCTGGACTTTCGGTATGATGTTTTGGTATGCACAAGATTGGAGCTGGGCCCTCTTTGTTTTCGGCAGGTGGGTCATAATTGGAGCTGGGCATCCAAACCTTCAGTAATGAGGTGCGGAGGTGAGAAAAAATTGGCCCAAACAGATTCAGCATGGCCCTTGCCTTTGGAGTGGGCTAGGCCTTCGGTAGGGGACACTTGTGCTGAGTTTATAACCTGGAGCCGGGCCTTGGTTTAGACCGAGAAGACTTGGGCTTCTGAATTTGTTTGGCCACTTGGTTCGGCAGGTAGTGTGTGCATAAGTTCGGTAGGTGGGCCATGGTGGCTCGTCTTTGTTGAATCCAATCTTGTGAGGTCATTACCAGACTCGCACCAAGCTTGCCGTTCGGCTAGATTAGCTGGGGTGGTTTCGTGCTCACTGTGTGGTCAAAGGACTGTTTTACCATTCGGCGGGCTTGAAGAGAAGGAAGGTGTCCTTGGTGATTAGAAGGTGAGTTTGGACAAGGGTTGGAGCTGGGCTTCCGTGAGCTGGGTCCCTGCCGTTCGGCAGCACATTGGGTTTGGAACTGGGCTTTCTTTCGGTAAGGCTGACGAAGGTACTCTTGTGAGGTGTCGGCAAGGTGGCTGAGCCAGGGATCACCTAGAGCTGGTCTGGGAATTGGGGCTGGGCCTTCGGTAGATTGGGGATAGGAGCTGTTCAATATCTTGTTGAAGTAGGTACTCGTGGTCTTCCAATTTCATTTGCCGGCAAGGCCTGGTTGAATATTCGTTTTGAAGTCTTGACGTTTAGTTGTTGTGGTCTTATAATACTTTCGCCAGGTAAGCACTCGGAATTCGGGAGGAGCTGAACCCAATTCGGAGCCTGGCCTTGTTGAGGCGGGTGCTCTGCGGAGCCTTGGTTTAAGTTCAGCACTTGGTAGTTGCAGCAAGGGCTTGGGGTTGAACCACCGTACTTCGGCGAGAGGTGCCAATCGGCAAGAGACATGCGGAGGAATTTTGGTGAACCTGCGATCAGTTTTGGACTCCAGATTTTGGGAAGCATGGGTTGAGTTCCTTGGATGGGCCTTGTCACCGCGAAGGGCTCCGGAGGGTCTGCGCGGCCCTTGCCGTTCGGCAAGGGTCCGTTGTGGAAAATTGGGAAGCTTTCTTCTTTGTACGTGAGATTTCGTGGAGGGTCTGGTCCCTTTGGAGGTTCGGCAAGGTTGGATGTGGAGGAAAAATTCAGTGAGGCGCTAGGGCCTTGGCTTGAACTTTCGGCAAGGGTGTTCCGTTCGGCAAGGGTGAGCTGGGGAGGTTGCCTTGCTCGAGCCTTGCGAATTTGGACCTAGGTGCCTTGAGATAAATGGTGCCGAACGGCGAGTGACGCTCGAAGAAAATTTGGAGGTCGTGAGAACGTCACTGTGAAGTGTCGCAAGGGATTGGGGCTAGCTATCTGGGTCCTTCGGCAAGGTGCTAGCCACTTGGCAGAGGTACAAGGGAGGGTTTCCGTGCGGGCTTGGCTTCGGATCCGGGGCTGAGCCATAGATGAGATTCGGAAATGGCGTGGTGGCTGGTGAGCTTCGAGTCGTCAAGGCATGACCCCTGCCGTTCGGCAAGTGGTTTGAGAGTATTGGGCTTAGGCTTCATGAGGTGAAAAACAGACCTGGGGTCTTGCTGAGCCTTCGGCAAGGAGGCTGGCCTCTTTTTTTTTTTTTTTTTTTAACCCTTGCCGATTGGATTTTTTTTTTAGGCCTCCTGTGTCTTCGGCAAGGGTGCATCCGAAGAGTTTTTATTCGAGTACCGTGAGTTTGGTCTTTGGCAAAGAGCCATGGCCTAGGGTTTTTAGAAGGTGAGAGAATAGAGTCTCTTCTAGAGACCTGCCGTTCAGCGTTTCCAGTTAGCTTGGGGGTATCTTAGTCCTTGGTTCGGCAAGGTCTTAAGAAGAGAGGAGATTTTCATGGGTCTGGCCATTTTTCTGCAAGGGTGCCGATCGGTAAGGCCTGGCTTGTGAATTTGCAGATTGTTCGAGAGCTCAGAAGGCCGTATGTCCGTACGCAGTGCCCGACTAGTTCTTGTCGTTCGGCAAGTGTTCTTGTGACAAAATTTTGGATTTCGTTTTGAGCCGTTGAAGCCTTCAGCGCTCGGGCTTGTTTCGGCAAGAAGTGAAGACTCGAGCAGTTTTGGAGCTTGGAATTTCATCAAAAAGGCTGGGCTATTTTCGCCAGATAGAAGAGGCAGTTCGGCAGGGTCCTGGCTGCTGGTGACGCCCCGTAGATTCCGTACGACCCTTGCCGTTCGGCAAGGGTGCCGTGACTTCGAAATCGTCGGGTCTTGGAGGTTCGACTTGGCCATTGGAGCTGGGAACTGACCAAGCAACTAGAAGAAACTCTAAGCAAAGCAAGAGGAGTCCCACATCGGAAAACTACAAGAAGTAAATACTCTCTCTCACCTATAAAAGCATACAACTATATACTGAAGGTTTGGATGCCCAGCTCCAATTATGACCCACCTGCCAAAACAAAGAGGGCCCAGCTCCAATCTTGTGCATACCAAAACATCATACCGAAAGTCCAGCTTTTCGCCACAACCCCAGGAGGCCCAGCACACTACTTGCCAAAACCCATGACGCCTAAACAGGGACCAGGCTCATATTGGCTGGCCCTGCCAAACAGCAAGGCCTACGAAAGTGATTGGGGACTCACGAAATCACCTCGAAGGACTTTCGTGGCCTAGCTCCAAGACCACTTGACGAAGACGTACGCAGGGACTTGGATCTCTTGCCAAAACAGTGGATGCTCGCAAACACGACCCCAGCTCACCCCATCTCTTGGCCCTTGTCGAAGCCTAGCTCCAAGGAGAGTCTTGTCGAAATCTCTATTAAGGCCCAGCCCTTTTTGACCCCAGGTCTTTGCCAAGAACCTAAATATACTCCAAAGACCCAGCTCCTTACTTTTCAAATTTTGCTCCCCAAGGCTCCCTTACCAAAGCTCACCTTCGGCACCCCCGTGCCTGAGCTCACCTTCGGCACCCTTTGCCTAAGCTCGCATTCGGCACCCTAGTGCCTAAACTCCTCTTCGGCACCCCGTGCCTAAGCTCGCCTTCGGCACCCCAGTGCCTAAGCTCGCCTTCGGCACCCCAGTGCCTGAGCTCGCCTTCGGCACCCAGTGCCTAAGCTCACTTTCAGCATCTCCTTGCCTAAGCTCACCTTTAACACCCCCATGCCTAAGTTCACTTTCGGCACCCTAGTGCCTAAGCTCACCTTCGGCACCCCCGTGCCTAAGCACATCTCTTGCAACATGCCTTCAGCACCCCCCGTGCCTAAGCCCACCTTCGGCACCCCGAGCCTAGGCACATTACCTTGCAACATGCAAGCTTTGTATCACCTTCGCCATCCTAACTCCAAATTATGTCAGTATCCAAGGGACCTAGCCCCCTTCCGAAGGCTCAACTCCAAAACAAACTCCTAAGGCCAAGCTGAGTACTCAGGCCTAGCCCTTGCCTAGCCCTGTCTTGCGCAAATAAAGCCTAGCCCTATCTTGAGCAAAACATGCTCAATAAAAGCCATGGATGGCCCTTACCGATCGGCACCTTGGTCCCCCGCCCTAGCCCAACACTCAGGCTAAACCCACATGACCCGGGTTTTCCTAAAATGCCCAGCTCTCCTGCGAAACATTAAAAGGCCAGCCCTTGATGTTGGCCCCAATTCCATGCTGAATCCTCAAAAGCCAACCCCGTGTAGAACTCTATTTTCCTCTCCACGATCCTTGCCGTTCGGCAAGGAAGCTAAACCCTCAAGCTTTACTCCCTTACCAAAGCAAATGGCTGACCTAGCCACCAAAAAAAAAAAAAAAATTTGCACTTGCCGAACGGTAGGCAACATGCAGAAGGAATTTGGGAAGTGAGGGAATACTTGGCTGACCTAGCCACAAAAAAAAAAAAAAAAAAAAAAAAAAAAACCTGCCGAACGGTAGGCTGCATGCAGAAGGAAATTGGGGGAGGTGCATACTTGGCTGACCTAGCCAAAAAAAAAAAAAAAAAAAAAGGCTTGCAAACCACTTTAGTTTTTGTTGCAACTTCTCTCCCTCCAAAGTTCTTCTTACCCGGGGACTTGGGGGACTGGGGATAGTGCACTATACAACTTGGAAGACGAACTACGGTGTTGCTCGGCCAGTGCACTTAAAATTACGAATCCCCAAGCAAGAAGTACCTTCTTACTCGCGAACTTGGGGGACTCCTGTTGACACCATAACTGACCAAGCAACTAGAAGAAACTCTAAGCAAAGCAAGAGGAGTCCCACATCGTAAAACTACAAGAAGTAAAGACTCACTCTCACCTATAAAAGCATACCACTCTCCACTTGAGAGGGGGATAAAAGCTGAGCTGGGGGCTCCCTCTTCAGGACTCTCCTGCCAGTCCAGCCTTCAGTCCTGGGTCTCCAGACCCTGGGGACTTGCCCCCTGGGCTCCAGACTCCTAGCTTTGTACCTTAGGCCCTAGGCCTTCTTCCATCTATCTTCGGATCTAATCCCCTTGTACAAATGTAAACAATATCATAATGAGAACATCTTCTCTGGGACGTAGCCCATACATTAAGGGTGAACCACGTATATCTTGTCTTTCATATGTTTATAAATTGGCCAAGTCCTCACATACATGTTGAAGGTCCAAACCTTCACTCATCACCCATCACACCTCATCACTAAGTTGAACCCAATCTTGGCTGAACCATTTTGAGCATCAACAGACATAGTTTAAAAAGGACAATACCATAGCAATATAGGAGCAATACGACAGTAATATAAAGGCAATACAAAAACTGCATTATAATTTCAATCTGAGGCAGACTTGAAAAAAAGGCAATACGATACCAAACATAATTGGTTCTAAGTCCTTCGTCTTTTTCATGTCCAATTCAAATACCTAAATTCTTGCCCTAAATTCCAAAATTCAAAAGAAAATCAATCAAGAATTAAATTAAAAGAAGCAGAAGAACTGAATAGGGGAGCTATGCGATGGCAATACAAAACCTACATAATCTGACTATAATTTCATTCAAACACAGACTTGAAAAAAAAAGGGTGCTTTGGAGGCAATACAGTGGCAATACGACGTTCATCTGAACAACAACATATTGCATTTTACTAATATCATTTGGTCAAATCTGGGTTCACTATAGGAATAATACCAATTCATGCTTAGTTTGCATGTGGTCCCTGAAGCAAAAATGATAATGTCATCATCTCTCAGCTTGAAATATGAGGAACATGTTAGATATATGCCCTAAAAGTCAATATAAAATAGATAATTCTAAGAAAATAATATATAATAGTAAAAGGGAAAGAACGTTGCTTTAGATACATAATGTACACAAAGTAACAAGTCCATGGATTAAGATATAAATAGAAAGTGATCTAAAAAAGTTAGATGCACGAGACCTTTCCATACATATAAATATCGTAAAATGTTCATAGTCATAGGATTACCAATTGGACAATGGTGACCAGCAAAGACTGTTACACATTATGTCTGCTCAATTGGGAGGATGACTAGTCTCAAGTCATTCGTGTAGAGACATTGAGACAGATGTGTAGGTGCTCTATAGAAGATGGAGTCCACTGAACGCGATCAACTCTAGAATTCTTGTATGGAAGTCTTACTCACAAGTGTCAAACAAAGAATTCTAAGTTGTGATAATGCAAATTAATACTTAGACTTGAGACATCATAGTTGTCTTGTGTATATGTTGTTTCTCTTTGAAAGCACTATATGGTCGTATCAAAATGATGTGACTTAAAGGTGTTCCTCAGGATTCTAACGTGTATGTAGAGACAGGTGAATGTACAACAAGGAATCTCAGCTCTTAGTAAGAAGAGAGAATACTCTAAAGATATGATTCGTGAATCTTTGGCCAAAGTATTGGATGGAAATTGAAACAAGAACGTTTGCAATTTCATCAAATTGAATCATATAATCAAGAGATGTCATATTAGGGATTTTGACATAAGTTTACCATATCCCGAGAATATGACATAGAGTATTGAATTAGAGAAGGATCGAATTGTATTGTAATCACAAACTGACTAGGTTCTCTAAATGAATTCTTTTTAGCTTGGGTAGCCATGACGTACCTGCTAAGTGTCACTCATGGCTTGTGGAAGCCCTATAAGGACTAATTATAATTAGCCTTCGCCAATAAGGAGAATTCTATGGAGGGATACAATTCACACTTGATTCAGATTGAATCATTCATACCCATTGCCTCGCTAATTAGAACCTATAAGATCACACACCAAAAAGGAATCGATTGGGAAATTATGAAGAGAATGAATGATTTTGTGACTTGGTCAAAGTCAATGTGAAAGTCAAAGGTCAAAGGTCAAATAGTTGACCCGACACTTGACACGGTCAACTAAGGATGACTTGGACCAACACTCGTTAGACAAGTGAGTGATTAAATTAGTTAAGTCACTAGAGTAATTAAATTAATTAATTATTCAATTAAAGTTATGAAACTTTAATTAAAGGTCCCATATGACTTGGAAATTCAAAAGGGATTTGACCATATGGACTTAGGCACATATGTGACATATTATAGGATTAATGTGTTGGACCAAGATAGCAAAAGATGACACACAAAAAGGGGGTGTGGCTACACTAGGGCTTGGGGACTTTGTTGTCACTCTTGTGACATTTTTTATCCTAGCTATAAGTGTATAACTATGGAATCCTATCATCCTAGGGTTTTCAAGTTGGTGAAATTGGAATAGAGAAAATATCAAGCTCTCTCTCCCTAACCCCTTGAATCTATCACATCATTTGAGGGTGCTATCACCACTCTTCACTTGTTGTCTACTCATTCTCTCATCCCATTCAATCCTTGATGAAGAGATTTGGGGAGGTACATATCTTTGTACCAATTTGGAGAGCTACAAGGTGGAGAATCAACATCAAAGGGAGAGCAAACAACAAAGGGACCACTCCCTCTACTTGAACACCATTCTTGGTTTCAAGATTCTCTCCAAGGGTATGAACATCTTATCTTTCTCTCAAATAGGATTTAGAGAGTCTTTGGTGCACACTTTCATAGACTTATAAAGATTAGGACCAAATGAGACTTGCATGAATCCCTAGTTTCTTTAATTCTTCCGCTTTTACTTTGATTTCATACTAGATATGGCATGCTAGGTGATTTATACTCTCAAAGTTTGGTTGTAGAGTTTTTAGACAACCATTTCCCACAATATTCCCTTCATAACCAACGTCGATTCCATAGTTTGTGATGTTGGACAACCCCATATAACGAAAACCCAAAAACAGAATTCTTGTGGATTTCGACATTTAGGGCAATTGCAGTGGAATTATGGAAGAAGTAGCCTTTCTTTGTTTATGGAAGCAACTTCCTTTCTCAGTTTAGGGTTTGTTAGAAGGAGAAGATGAGAATAACAAGACCCACCCCAAATTCCTCAGAATCCATGATGAATCCTGTGGTTTTTTTTTTCCGACATCCACCCGATGCCGGCCCCACTTACAAACATTATCCTCTTCTCCAAAAACAGAGGAAAAGAGGGTCGTGACTTTCTGCCGAAATTTCGGCAAAGTCTCCACTAAAAAATGGATATTTGCCAAATTATTTCCACCTGTAATAATAATAAAATCGTAGTTTACAAATTCCCAAACTTCAGCATGCACAGTCATAAATAGTTGTAAAGACTCAATCCACAATCATTCATCAATCTAAAACGGGTTTCAGCCCCGTCACAACCACCAACACATTTTCACCAAACTCAACAAATCTAATAAATAGGATTTGATCCCAATGACCAGATTAAGGTTCCAAAAATAAAATTTATCTCGCGGCTGCACCTGGATGAGACCCCAGGTTACCTACGTACCCTTATTGAGGGATCAAGCCACACGTAGTTCTTCAATCAATAATCACGACCTGGATAATATACAATTATTTTCAGTAATACCAACAAGTTAATTCTTTTAAACATTAGTCTTTTCCCAATATAGTATAAATGTCATTTTCCCTCTCCCTGTTACTTTACTACACGCCGAGAGTCCAACGCCATGCGTAGTAAAGTAACAGTAACCAAAGGGTATGAATCCTTTACCACATGCCGAAAAATCCAACGCCACGTGATGGTAAGGTAACCAGTATCCAAGTGAGCACACACACTGGAAAATCCAACGCCACATATGGCCCAACCAAACCATGTTCTACGCACCCAGACTGCTTTATCACATGCCAGAAAATCCAACGCCATATGTGATAAAGTACTAACAATCAAGTAAGCCCACACGCCGAAAAATCCAATGCCACGTGTAGGTATAATAAATATGGAAGGTAAGTATGATAGTGATATTCACAACCCTTAATTCAATCTTTCCCAAATTCTCAATATTTCAATGTACCCAATTATTTATTCATAGTATATAACAAAAATAAACTCATAAAAGCATAAATTCTATAAAGACCTCAAAATAATTCAAATAACGATCAAAACTTGTTTACACATAGTTTCCATAAAATACTATATTCCACAATTTCGAAATATTTCACAAACTTCAAATATCAAACTAATATCCACTAATTCCATAAAATACTATAAAACAATCTCATAAACCCAACATAATCAAAATAACTCAAATAACAATCAGGACTTGTTTACAAGGTTATTCTAGTACTTTCGAAGGGGTGAAACTACCTCGGAAGACTCACAGTGATTGAGGGGTCAAACTTTCCAAATTTGGCCAACCAAGCCCGTGGGGCCCAGAATCTCGATTTCCGATCCGAAAAGTTCCTACGGGTTCAACAAAGTTTACTAAACACATCCTACAAGTTTGGTCCAGTTTGAGCGGTCAGATCTCTCACGATCGCACCGGTTGATCTCTCGCGATCACACGATTTTGGATAGTTACCGTTTTACGCAAAGTTTAAGTCATTGAATCGGAGCATCCGGGTCTCTAATTCTAGATCCATGAATACCTGCAAGATCCTAGAGGTACCTAGATCAACATAGTTGGAAATGGAGTCGATCCAACGGTCCAAACATATCGAACCCAGATAACGCCTAATATGCGTAAATCTATCGACAGTCAAATGATAACCAAAATCAAATATGAACATACCGTCGTGCTCGGGATGACATGGGGAATACTTTAGGATAAAATGGGCCACCAAAACATGGCCCAAGAGCCGCCACATGCGCCGGCAGCGCGTAGGTGTCTTGAGAAAATTCGGCGATCGGAAAGTTCTCGAAACACCCAACAATACATATACCTACATGATCAAGACAATGAGTGGAGCAACTTTTGTTCTTGGGCCACCGCCAAAAAGTGACTGGAACTTGCCAGAAACTCAAGCCGAATACCGGCTGAAACTTTGAGTTATAAAACGGGTTTCAAAACTTCAAAAGCAATCCTAATCAATCCAACCATCAGCTAGAACACGTTGAAAGGATGAGAAAGCATACCTGGATTGACAAAAATGGTGACTGGAATCGTCGAAACGAACGACGAAAAGTTTACGTAAAATCCGGCCTATTTTTTCCGATTTCCGGGACCGTGGCTGGAGGTTTCATCTGAGGTGGGGTGGGTCGGCAAGAGGAAGTCGATGGTCATTTTGGTACCGGTCTCATGGCCAACGATGGCCGGACGTGGTGGTTGTCGCTGGTCCCTTGACCGGCGTTGTTTTGGTCGTGAGGGAGAGAGACGTCGGGAGAGAGAGTGAGTGAGAGAGAGAGAGAGAGAGAGAGAGAGAGAGAGAGAGAGAATGTAATACCCCGAAAAATTCAAAGTGGACTTTCATATTTTAGTGAAAAATAATATAATTGTGAAGAATGATTTTGGGTATTTTATCAAGAGATTTTGGATGGAGATTATTAAATTAAGTAGGGTTTAATTTCAAGTTGGACAAACATGACCAAAACACCCCTATGTATGATAGATGACCAAAATACCCCTAGGTGTGGATAATTACCAAAGTACCCTTGTAGAAAAGGGGAATGAGGCAACGTGTAAGCCAAGCAATTCTTCTCTCCTTCATTCTTCCCCCCTTCCCACTTACTTTGTCTTCAAAAAAAAAAAAATATGATTTTGGATGAGTTGTAAACCTATATTGAGTGAGTCATCTAGTCTAGCCTAAGATTCCTTCTCATCCTCTTCTCCCCATTCATTGAATCATCACTCTTTCTTAACTTGATGACTCACCTAGCCAAAGGCTTTTCAATCATAAATTCACTCTTATCCTCATCATTTATTGTATCATCCTTTCTTCCTCATTCACTTATCTTCATCCTCATTCTTCTTTTGTTCCTCTTCAAAATCCAAAATTCGTCACTTTCTTGAAGCTGCTGAGAACTCATATCTCTGAAGCTCAAATGAGAAAACTTCCTTCATAAAAGTTGTTCATTTCCATGATTCCTATAACATACTCAAATTTCAGCACAATCAGATTAGTATAGGCTCTGAAACGTTGGTATGATCATAATAAGTTTATCATTTCCTGATTTCACAGCAGTATGCTCGGTTTCAGTTTGTTTCTGTGCTCTCATGTACTCAAATGACTTTGGTTCCTTCATCAAAGTTGTTTGAAATGCTGTCTATTATAACATATCAAAATTTCAGATTGATCGGACTTCTATAGCCACCTTGGGAATGTTTAGAGTGGAACTTGTTTATAGTTTTCAACCTTAGGTACTTCCCTCGTTTTCAGTCCAAATCACTCATATCAAAAGCTCAAAACACTATGGTTTCTTCATGATAGTTACTCCAAATTCTCCTCTTTATAACATATCCAAAGATCATCTAAACTCAAT
The DNA here is from genome assembly GCA_018703695.1 of Prunus fruticosa. NCBI lineage: Eukaryota > Viridiplantae > Streptophyta > Magnoliopsida > Rosales > Rosaceae > Prunus > Prunus fruticosa. The sequence continues at coordinate 3,348,805 of CM031923.1, read as the reverse complement.
CATTATAACTCTCTAAAAATTGGTATGAACAAAACTTGTTCAATTGATTATGTTGAATCTCTTGTTATAGATATGTGTACTTTCTCTCAAATGGCTTGTTCCTTATCATTCAATTGCTCAAATTGGCCACTATCATCTCAAGTAAATGATTCTTTGAAGGCTTGAAGCTCATCTTTTTATTGTCTCTTTGAGTACTAGTTTTAACCCAAGTTTTTGGTTGGGATGCCTCAAGTATATATATCTTTCAAAGTGTGTTTTTGTGAAGTTCTAGATTATTTCGATGTGATTTTTTTTCCAATTTCATTTTGGGATTTTGGTACATCAAAATGAATATCTCAAGGGTTATTTCAAAGTTGGTTTTGTGCCATTTGAATTTAAATTGATTTTTTTGTGAAATTTCAAAGTAGAGACTATCCTGCTGGAATTGTTTTGATTTTGCTGCATACCCTGTTTTGAAGTGAGTGTTTGAAGACTTCATAAACTTGGATTTTCATGAAATTTTAGTATGTTTTACTTTCTCGTATTGTCTTCAGATCTGGAAAGTTTTATCCAGTTTGGCTGTAAATTGTAATTTTGGTGATTTTTCAAAATAAAGTGTACAAACCTGAAAAAAAAGAACGTTATGCAGCCTAGTCTGTTTTGGTTTCTATTTGACATGCTTCCTTAACCCTAATTTTTATCAAATTTTGACATCTTTAATTTTTCTATGTCTAGTTGTGATCTGGAGAGTTTTACATTATTTTGATTTAAACTCAATATTTAGTGAATTTTCAAAGTTAATGTGTTCCAACCCAAATACTTAGCAAAACTGAAATTTTAGTTTTAAATTGATGTTTTAAATTTTCTTTATGAGTCTAAAGCCGAACCACCTGATTTTAAACATTCTAAAGAGTAGAACTATTATAGGAGAGGAATAGATTAATTTTTCCTTAACGCTTGGTTCTACGCTTGCTTGGATGTGAGGTTAAGAGAGTAACAATCGGGTCAAACAACTTGTCAAGTGTATTTTGGGGTTTTAGGTCTACGTGCGCTAGTAGAACACTCAAATTTGTTTCCTTATTTCCAATGGATTTTAATCAATAAATTATCTTAACTAGGTGTTCTACTCTGCATACTTTTGAGGACGAAATCGCACAAGATTAAGTTAGCTGGACTTGAGGTAGGGTTTCCTTATTTCCGATGATTGGGCTATGTCACTTTTAATCTTGGTGATTATATATAGTACTATTAATATTATTGTTGTGTTGCTCGGTGAATATTATTTGATGTTATGTGAATATTATTGTTGATGTTTCTCCGTGGATATTATTTGACGTTGAGTGAATGTTATTATGCACGTGATTAAGCCTGGAATATTATTGTTATTATCTATGTTATTATTCTGCCGAGATAAATGATGTTTGCGCTGCATTACATATGCATCATAAAGACAGTGGTGTTTGGAGTGTGTGTGTGTGTGTGTGTGTCGTTTGAGATATATCTAAGGGGTGGGAGAATGCTTTAGATATATCTGAATAAAATGTGGAATATATTCAGGTGACGGGAGCAGAGCTTGAATATATTGAGGTGATGGGAGCAAGGCCTCTAATGATAAGTGAAAGTTGAGAAATTCGTAAGCAAAAGAAAATTGGGTTAAGGGACGGATGGGCGCTAGTTCATATTTTAGGGTATTCGGAGCCACAGTGGTAAAACGCATGGTATGAGACATGCAGTCTTGTTGCCCTAGGATATGAATTAGTGGGATTAGAAGGGAGTGAGTTCATGACATCATCGCATATGCAGAGTTTATTTATCTGGTATGATTGCATAATTTGTATATCTTGTGTTGTTTGATGCATGACACTTTGATTAACTGTGATAGCTGACTTTGAGGGGTTTGAAGGTACTCTATTGGGCATTAGAATGCTCATACCCTAATAGATTGTGCAGGATTCAAAGGATTCAAGATGAAGTTTGAGGAAGCAGGTTTCAACTAAGCTGCTAGGATTTTGTTGTTGATTTGTGTAATTAATATTTGTAAGTAGTCAACCGTTTGTTAAAGATCTTAGTGTGTAGTTAATTACAAGCTACTGCGACTCTAATTTTATAATGTTAAGTAAATTTGTATTTTTGTGGCTCTATTTCTCATCATATCATGGTTGTAGGATTTTATTCTTATGACTATGGTATGACTCACGCCATGATTCCGGAATATTCTTTATTTTCGAATCGGGTCATGAGAGAGAGAGAGAGAGAGAGAAGAAGAAGAAGAAGAAGAAGAAAAATATGGTTTTTAAAACCTAGACTTCGAAATATTTATTGTTGTGCCACTACACTTCCATTGATCGTAACTTTTTCGTTACAACTCCGATTTGAGCCCACTACGTGTCTACAAACTCGTATCGACGTGATCTATGTTATGATGCCATTACCGGATTAAAAAGTGACCAAAATAACCATATTCCAAGGGCAAAATTGTAATTCCATATATATTTAAATTAAATCATTTAAATGGGTAATTAATATCGGGCTGGGGTGTTACAGAGAAGAAGAGAGAAGAATGAAAATGAAAAAGTGATAAGAAGGTGATACATGGACAATAAGGAGTATTTGTAGGCGTTAGATTTATAAGGTTAAATAAAGTTGTTATTTTACCAATGTTTACTCAAGACAATGTCAATGCCACCAATTTCCCAAAAAGATTTGAGGGATTTTGAGAAGGGTGGTGGGTGATGACTGATGACTGATGAGGAGGATGGAGGAGGGGTTAGGGTTGAATTGCTGGGGAGATGGCAGCCATGGCACTCGGAAAAGGGTTTATGTTATAGGTGTTGAGGCCCAAAAATCCAAAGGAAGGCCCAAATGTATTTCAAGCCCAATGGAATGCTTCACCGAGAAAGAAATTCGACTAGGGTATGCCAGAATTTGTCATATGTGCCTACACAAGATGCAGTCCACGTGCCATGCCAAGCAAATACGCAACCTGCCACGTAGGGAGGTGTGGGGGTCTTTTTTGTTCTAGCAGCTCTAGGTGGACTTGGGCCGCTATAAAGAGGGAGTGAAGTTGCCCTAAAATACTCTGAAAGAATGATGATTCTTAGGGAGTACTCTGTTTTTTCTCACCAAGCAAATAATGATAATTGTGAACTGAGATTTTGTCTTGGCTTGAGTGGCTTGTGGCATGGGAGCTAAGTCTCCATGAGTTTAGCAAGAGCATCTGCTTGAGTTGAAACAGGGTTTTGGATGAAGGCTATTTTAGGGCTTGGAATGGTTTCTGATGTATGTGAAAAGGGTAGATGATGGTTTCTAGAGAAAAAGGAGAGGATGGCTTCTGAGAGAAGAAGAAGATGGTTTCTGGAAAAAGAGAGAGCATGGAAGAGTTAAGCTTGAGTGTTTCCAGCAGTGGGTGTATGGCTTGCTCGGTGTCTTGGTTGGTTTTGTTCCTTTTCTTGGTAAGCCATTGCTTCCATTTATAGCCGCTGAAGCTCAAGTAGGAAATGAATGAGCGGCTCAAGTTGGTGACACAATAAACTAAGGTTTTAGTGCTTGGCAGTTGGGGGTTGGGTAGTAGTTGCTGAAGTAAGAGTGGCAATGGTTTATGACCGTGGTTTTGGTGGTATAAGAAAATTGGTGATTGGATAGTAAATGCTGATGAAGACGCGTTCTATGCTTACCAACAATGGGCTCAATAGAAATGGGCTTGGGTGTCGGCACTCCCAAGCAGCCCAAAACCTCCATTTCTTGAACCTTTTGATGGGCCTCATCGATCCTTGTAACTATCCACACCACAACCTGCTTAGCAAACCTAGGCATGTATGTGGTTTGGGCACACTTAAGCTTGCCGGGTGGTTTACCATAGGATAATGTATTATTTTCTTGGCATGACATGCACACTATTTCTATATTTATTTAATGGATAAATTCCCAAAATACAGCTTGGATTAATGCATGACCAACATTTTATGTTATATTTGGTTTTAAACATTCCTGGAATTCTCGTGACATTTTGGGCCTCAACAAGAGGTTGCAACAAGACCGTAAAGATGAATCGGTTTTGTGAACCCTCACCCATTGTCTTGTCAAGCACCACCTAGCCCTGCCATAGCCCATTGCAATACGACGAAGCCCGAGTACAAACAGGTCAAATAACACGCGATTTTAGACAACACTCAAACACAATGTCAATAGTAAACTTTGCAAGCGTTGGAAGAGTCACCAAGCCCAAACTATGACTCAGTAGTCGACCTATAATTGAATCCATGCATGCTTACATGTCAATTTTCTTGGTTTTGCTTAGATGGCTCAAAAAGTCCATCGCATCCTCGTTGCCCTTACTAGGGTTCAATAGCCCAAGCAAGCCAACAACATGGCAAGCATCCATATGCCCTGCCATACCCGCCACCCGCATATTGTTGACCTCCTCATCATCGTTGCATATGAAAAAGTCATGAAAAGCTTGCTTGTAAGTGATTTCTGGATTGTTATGTTCTTTGCACTTGGACAATTTTGCCTTCATGAAATTGGTACCTTTCCTCATGCCACATGTACTTCTCTATTGACACGATTCGCCAAACCTCACGATCATTGAGTATTTCTTGAAATAACTTGCATGACCCGGCCATGCTACTGAAAGCTTCCCCTTAAACCATGGCAACAGTGGGATGTCCATCTGGATTGTTGGTTTAGGGTTTAGAATATGGTTTATCGAGAAATAATTAACAATGTAAGAATCTTTCTGGGCCAACAAGACAGTGGGTGTTGAAATTGGTATGTTTATTTTAAATATATATATTTAATATTTCAATAATTGCCTTAAATTGTCTTTATTAATAGGAGTTATTTTCTATTAATATTGGCTGATTTTTTCAATTGATGCATTGATGTCTTTAAAGCCCACCAACATCTCTTTTGTGATAAATCTTGTATATATAACTGATATAGCTAGGAGATAAAGTAGACACAGACCATAGTTGTTGCCTTCTTCCTCTTCATATATTTTTCTTATTTTCTAAACTAAGTTTTCTGAGCAACATAGAAAGGTGTTTGTATTCGGGTCCTTCCTCAGTGCAAGGAAGAATGACAGAGGAGATTTTGGGGCTGTTTTATCCTGGGGATGTAGTGGCCTTTTCTGAACTGCTTGCACAAATTGGGTAGAGCCGCGAAACGTCTTAAAGAGAGCGACTTAGTACGCGACTCATCCTAAGAATCGTTCACAGCTTCACAACGAATCTTTTAGGGTAATATTTTTCTTTTAATTTTCTCTGCGTCAATAGTGGGTGTAGACTTATATATTGTGGTGTTTCCCAACTGTGGTCATATTATTTCTAGAGAAATAATTAACGATGTAGGAGTCTTTCTACACCAAGAAGACGGTGGGTATAGACATATTATTGTAGCATTTCCCAAGCATCGTCATATTGTTTCTGGAGAAATAATTAATGGTGTAGGAGTCTTTCTAGACCAAGAAGACGGTGGGTATAGACTTATTATTGTGGCATTTTCCAACTGGTGTCATTGAAACGATGCTTCACACAACTCGATGAAAGTGGAGGCGTCTAATTATTGGTCTTCTCGCGGCAAGTGGAGGTGGAGTCAAGTCCATTTATAATACTAATTGTGCAAATCACATCACCAGTAAAGAAAATCAAATATTATAGTTATAAAGGTAACTAAACTTACATTTCAACCGGAACAAGTCATACGTTTCATTTTGGCGGGTAAAATGAAAAGACTTCTACTGTATAAATACCAAAATTCATTACTTTACTTCCCATTGCAACCATTTACTCGAAACAACCCTAAACTTACAATGTTTTCACCTACCAAAATCTCCCCCATACTTTTAAAAACTCCACCACAAAAAAATGCAAAGGCTTTTTCAGAGGAAGAATAAAGGTGAAAATATTGCTGAAGAAGTTGCCAAATGCATAAATTTTTCATATGATGTTGAAGATGCAGCTGGTATTGGACATCATAGGTACGAGGCATTGATGGTGGAAATCAAACGGCAACAGATATGTCTAAAGAAAGCCAAATTACACCTCCGATCAGTGAAAAAAATGAAACCCAAGTTAGGTTTGTGAAAGAAAAAACTTTTCAAAGGTTGAGTGGTTCGAATGAGGATGTGCAGATGAGAGAAGCAGAAACACGTAAAGGCTTTGACCTCTTCTGCGAGTATGCAAGATGTGTTGTCCTATGCTACAACTTGGACGGGATTACCACGGAGTAAACCAAAAGTAAGAAAATTATTTTTGGTTCATTTTGAGTACATTTGTTTTGAACATATTTGCTCTCATGAATGTGTAAAAATTGTGATTTAGACACTTAATATGGTATCCTGTGTGTATCCAAGATGTAAGCTGTGAAGAAAAACCGGAATTATTAAGAAAAATATTTTTTGTTCATTTTGAATACGTTTGTTATGAACATATGTGCGCTCATGAAGGTGTAAAAAATGCGGTTTGGACACTTCATACGATACCCTATGTGTATCCAAGATGCAAGATGTGAAGAAAAACCGGAATTATTAAGAAAATTATTTTTGGTTTATTTTTAGTACGTTTGTTATGAACATATGTGCGCTCATGAAGGTGTAAAAATTGTGGTTTGGATACTTAATATGGTATCCTATGTGTATCCAAGTTCTAAGATGTGAAGAAAACTCAGAATTATAAAGAAAAATATTTTTGGTTTATTATGAATACCTTTGTCTTGATAAATGTTTGTGCATTAATTGCAGTTTTATTATATTATTTTCTCTGGACATATTTCTTTTCTCTAATAAAAATTGCTAAAAGGCACGAAATTGAAACTACAATCTCGAGACTCTCTATCTTCTTCATCTCTTTCAATGAAAAAAAATAATCTCCTTTTTTACAATCTTACCATTCACTAGAGCCAAACAAGTCTCAATCATCAAATCTTGTTTCTCATAATTTCTTATTTGAACCGAAAAAAAAAAAAGTTGTCATTTTCTTCTCTCTTTAAGCCTCTAAACACATTTCCCTTTGGTTTCTCTGAATTTATGTTGGGATTATTTGCTAATTGTTCATGTGATTGTTTGCTTTTCCTCCATCACTTTTTCTATTACCGATTTCAAAAACCTAAAACCAGAAACAGATTTCTAAAACAGTGTTGATAGATGAATGAACAACCAGATGGATGAATAACCCACTATGAATATATACCAAAACCAAATCAAAATATATGAAATAGAGAAAAAAAAATTATATCAAATCTACTCAAGCACTGAAATTGAAAGCGATAGAGAAAATAAGAGCAAACAAAACAAAAAATGATTTTGAGTGTTTGAGAGCATGTTCGATTGGTGGGTGGTGAGATTTGAGAGTATGACATGACTCAATGAATCGAAGAAAGAATAGTCTTCGCTTTTTTTGTTCTTTTTTGTTCTCTAATGGGAGTTAACAATGATTGGCTATGTTAAGTCAAGGGTCACGTGTCAACAAATTAGGCAAGGAGACAGGGAGGGCACAGACAATTTGGGTATAGGTGATCTGAAGTCCTTAAAAGGGAACCTGCCTAGTTTTTTTTTTTTTTTAATGGGAGTGAAATCCCCCAATTGGTGTGCATCGACATTTCGTTTGAAATTTGAATTTTCAGCCGAATCCCCCAATCTGAAATTTGTTCAACATGTCCACTGGTTCAAGCGCCAATGTGAATCAAGGGGACTCCAATGGGTCATGGGAATATGCCCTAGAATATCTAAGGTCCCCTCCACCACCACTGCCTCTTCCAACCTCCTCCGCAAGCGAGGGAGACTCTTGATGATCCCACTCTGGAAATAAATTATATGAAAAACACAATATTGGATATAATACTAAGTTATTAACAGCTCAAATTCTAGTGAACTGACCAAAACAAAACAAATATTCAAAGTGACACATGACATGAGGTAGATATATGGAAACATGAAATCATTGACATTTGGGTTGGGTGGTCACGCTCACACACATTGACACTCTTCATAAGTATGCAATATGCTCACTTTACCTTGGTCCATTATTAGACTGAAACGTGTGTTAGAGCTAAACAAAAGTTGGCTTATTTGACGCAGCAAGTTAACAAAGCATGTTACAAAAAAGAGAAGTACATAATTTGTGCCCAAAGAAGAAAGCACAAAGCAGAAGATTTGCATATGACAGAGGAGGATGCTACGTACGAGACTTCGAGCATACATAAAGGAGGTGACAAGCATGGCCAGGCAATGTCTGTGGCTTTCAACGAAGATTTTGAGAAATTCCGACGGTTCGCTGCAAATGCCTACAAAAATATTGATTGAGACGCCATAACCTTGTTAGCTGCATAGGAACCATCTATGTGGTGTACACCCAACATAGCACGGCCACCAACTAACAGATGCCTATAATGATTGAAAAGGCAACGATAATGCATGATTGGTGATAGCCATATGAATCCCTAAGCCATCGTTATTGAGTTGTTTGTTTTTTGTTAATTCCCAATCTCAGTTAGTGTTTACATGTTAATAGCCGATCTTGGTTAGTGTTGATTACATACAGCTTATTTAGTTTTACATGTAGTATCAGAGTCTTAGGTTGTATGTTATTACCAAAGTCCAATCACTAACTTCTGGGTTACCAGAGTTTATTTACTAATAGTGCTCAAATTTTTTGTTTAATTCATTGTCGATGGGGAGATTTTGATATTGATTGGAACTGTTGGAAATTTGTGTATAAAACTCACATTTAGATTCCTTAATTATTGCAAGCATGGTGCGGTTCACAACCGTCCTTGTGGGACATGCAAGGATATTTTTACGATATATGCAGACAATATTCATTATTATCGGTCCTCAACCCCTTCTCCCCCAAAGTCCCCATCTCCCATTATTTGCAAGTGTAAACCCCCAAACTTAGAGTGGTGTGCCAGGATTGCTACAATGACAAACTCATTCTAGATTGTGACTCTGAGGCTGAGAACTAAGTGGCCCTTCAAGTAACTTATTATTTACTTTAATTTCAATTTTTTATGTAACTCCGAATGTAAGTCATGCAATATATGTGTGACACTTCATAATTATTGAATTAAAAGGTATCTTTGTTTTTACAAGGTTTGACTGTGTTTATGTGTTTAACAAACCATAATTCAGTATCGAACATGAACCATTTACCTAAGATTTACTAACGCTTCCAGATACATTCAAAAATGACGCAAATAGGTAACAACAAATATTCAAACTACGGGATGGTAAATGAAATCAAACTCTTGCATAAATGACTCTGTCATAGTAGGTTCACTGTTTTGGGTGCTCTGAGTAGGCTGCATATTCTCAACAACTAGCTGCATAAATGAAGAGCTGCCACATCGACAAAAAAAGAATAAACAATAATGACAAAAAATTCAAAGCTATAACCACAATATGCGATATATTCACTTACGAACTCGCAAGTTTTGGACAACTCCGTCTATCATGATCAATCTTCCTACATTAGTGCACCGACGTTTATGTCATTCCGTTGCCTTCTCTTTTTGTCCTTTAACTCTTTTTGTATGGCCTTTTGCTTTGACTTGATGTGGATTTTTCATTCTCACTTGGGGAAAACTAGTTCTGACCTCTCCATTGGGCTCTTCGACACGAGCTCTTGATGACACCAACCTAGTAAGCTTCCCACGAATGTCGTCAAATGATTTTTCTAGCAACTCAAAACCTTCATCGCACAACAAAGCTGAATCAATCAAATCACCTGCAACTTTGCAAAGTTTCGATCTCTTAACCGAAAGCAAACTGTCAATGCAATCTGTAACTTCTTTATCATTCTTATCAAAAACTACACTATACTTTGCACTTTGAAGCCATCATTTCAATATGTACTTGTCTGGAAAGTGCCCAACCTGCTTCATTATTAAAAATGTTAGGATGTGTCAGACAGAAATACCCCAAAATTCAAATCATTTGTAGCTGCAATAAGCTTTATCAGCATCTTTATCATGCACAAGCTCCTTCATCCATGTAACCCCTGGATTTATCTACTCACTTACTTTGTACCTGCAGTGGGTCTCATCTTGCTTTACAAGTTCAAACAAGCACAAAAAGCTTTTGAAGTCTTCTCTCTCAAACATTTCACGAATTGCCCAAGTCTAAATGTGTGCCATTTGATGTTGCATCAGTATTCGAAATGGCATTAGAGGTTTTTCATTGTAATCAACCATTAACTCCTTGTGCCATTTGATGTTGATCAGCCATTAACTCCTTGTGCCTCTGTGAACTAAGAGCTCTTTCAAAATGTACTATAAATTCCATCAATGTATTTTTTGGGTTAATATATTGTTTTTAAAATAAATGACACCTTTCGGCCAATTGACTACTTGACATCCCAGCTGAAAACACATGTTTTACATATTATGGAACCTAATTCTCCTGCAAAGCATGAATTGAGCTCAATCACGGATGGTCTTTCAACTCATTGTTTATGATGATTTCATCCCATTTCGCATCAAATTCTTCTTTCGTGTCCATACCCTTATGCATTTGCACATTTTCAAAAAATATTCTCCAATGCCGGGTTTCTCTGTAAACTTATTCAAGATATGCATATGCAATATTTATAGAATATTTTCGGGTGAGTTACAGCAATTGTCTTTGACATGGCTGCATCTTCATTAGTGGTGATAATTTTGGGTGACTCACCTGGCATAGCTTTCTTGAATTCCTCTAATAACCATACAAATGAATTCATGGTTTCACTAGTTAGGAATGAACAACCAAAAAACACTGTCTGTCGATGGTTATTAATGCCTAACAAGGGCGCAAAGATCATCCTATAACTGTTCGTGTTGAATGTTGTATCAAATACCACTGCCTCTCCAAAAAAAAAAACCATAAGCTCGTCTTGACCTTGCATCTGACCAGAAAACGTTACCCATCATTCCTTCTAAATCTACCTCCATCTTGAAATAAAATGATTCATTCTTTTCTTGCTCATCTAAAAAATGCTCCTTAAGTAGCTCTGCATCATGCCCACTCAACTCCGCACGCATGTTGTTGTGAAATTATCCGCACAAGTAATATAGAGATAAGTGAAATGTCGTTCCCACGAAAATTGTAATTTCCTATTAAGTACAAATTATGATTAATTCAGAAGTTTATTTAAACTATTGATGAATGAGAGTGATTGATTTATTAAACTAAATTAAAGCAAATATGAAAAATAGCAATTTAATTAATGGTGGAAAATCAAGTTGATGAGACACTAGAGCATCCAATTTCACTATAACCAATTCCACTTAAGTTCTATGAGAACCTCCAAGAAAATTGCATGAGTCGTGTTAGTCTCTCCGGGCACTCATTCAAGACATGGTATTTGTTACGAGAATTAAACACCAAACATCTCCTCTCGGTCTCCGCTTGGATCATCAAATCAATTAAATATTGGCCAAATATTCAAAGCATTAAGAACAATAACAAATACTCAACATGGAATAGTAATCAAAAATTAATATAACTATAAAAATAAGTATTCATGGTTAGGCTACATCGTAGCCCTAGCAAGGAAAATTAGTTCATGACAAAACAAAAGAATTGTTGTCATAAAACTGATTTGGTAGATAGATTTGATCTCTGGATTCTCCACAGCAACTTTTGGCTCTCTCTCTCTGATATATTTTGTGGGTGTATTGAAATATGGTGAAGAAGTATATGGTGTCAAGATGGTCCATAGAAAGAGCTTAGGGTGACCTTATATCGTTTAAAACAACTAAACCCTACTCTAAAAAGGTCTGGAAAAACTCTCCTAAAGCAAAACGAAATCTCAAACAATTAAGGAAACAAACTAGGAAAGAATCCTTCTTTGATTTGGAAACACGTCAGCCAAATAGCACGCACGTTTTGGGGTCTTTCCACTTCCTAGAAAATTCTGGAAAAAATATGATAAATATAGCTTGATCTCTAAGCTTTCGAAACATATATTACACGCCACTCAGAAAAATTGGAAAGTCTTTCAAATCTTCAATCTTCCACAGCAGTGCAGTTCTAACAAGATTTCAACTTAGACTGTCTTGACTTGCAAGTTTGGAGCATTTGGCTTAGTAGAAAATTATGAAACTTTGATATAATGATTTTCAATGTCTTACCTTTCTTCTCTAATTGGCCTTGCGCTAAAATTCATTCGAAAAGTCAATTTTTAGTCAAAACCCTTCCAAGAACGTAGAATAGCTGAAAATAAGGAAAATAAGGTAATAATGTTATTTTTAATTAACTTTCCCCACCAAAACCAAATATATGAGGTATACAAATATAGGAAATAATGCACTTATCACATGTCCCTTACATAATTATAGACATCTCTCTTTACAAACACAACATTTTCCAATCCCCATACTTGTACTTCAAGAAAGCTTACCTGTTTATGTACAGGGATATTAACTTTGCTCATATGTGCACTATAGACCTTTGTAGACTATGTTAAGATACGGTGAGATCTCAATAGATGAAATTTATCAAATGTGGTCATTTCATGGTTGTATACCTCATTGAAGCCTACAACAATGTGCTTATTCTTGTCTTGTACCTTCAAAATCGCAAGTTTAGCCTTGCAATCAGTTGGAGTACAACCTCGTTGTCTTCTCTTATGACTAACATTGTTTGTCAACGAATACCTTTGTTTACAACATACATATTCTTTCCTTGTTACCTCTCCTATCAATGTGCACGTTCTCGTTGTAGAACACCGAATGCTGAATCCGTTTTCGCGGCATACATATTATAGAACTTGAACACATCCTCACAACAATTAAATTCAAGTCTCAATTTTGATTTGAACTTCAAATTTACTTCCAGGTATCACCTGTCTTTCACACTCCATTTCACAATTCTTACAATTTAAACCTAAATATCACATCACCACTATCATAACATCATTGGCACATGCTTTCAAGGAGCATTCAAATATATATTAACCAAAACACAATATACAAATGAGTCTCTGGTGAAACATTAAAGATACAGGATCTTCAAATATATATTAACCAAATAGATATTATATGAAAACTAAAAACACTGAAATATACATATATATATATATATTTTTACAGATAAATAAACGAAATATAGTATGAAACATTAGTAAATAAGTATTCTACACATACGAATCAATTTTGAGTCTCTCATGAAACATTAAAGAACCTACATACAAACTAATGTAACTCATGTTGATGTCCAATACTAAAATTGACAAATATAGTGTCGCCCTTTTAGATCTTGACTTCAACCCCAAAAACATTTGACCTTCCTCAATCCCTGTTTTGACTGTGCTCAAGGATTTCAAAACCAAGATAACAGAACCACAAGGGTCGCAGTCACCAGTTTCCAACTCAACGCCAGTTTCAACGTTGCTCAAGGATTGACGAATATTTTGACCTGAAAGACCAAACCACAAAGATGAAAATATAAAATCAAAGATTGCTTTGTTTCGCCTAAATGAGCAAGCGAAAAAAATGAGGGCGCTCTTCAGTGTTCTTCCTCAAAGAGGATAAGGAATTATAAGGATACTCTCTCTTCAGTGTTATTGTTCTTTCTCAAATAGAATATCAAAGCAAATAAAAAAAATTGGCCTCCCAATGGAACAAAGCGAACAAATGTTTTGGAGGGGACGTTTTGGAGGAAGGAGAGAGAACAAGGCCTCATTCTAGTACAACAGTTTCACTTACCATTGCGTTTCATGCAACCGTTAAATTAGATCCAACGGTATTCTTATGTAATATTCTCGTATAGGTGTTCTCACTTGATAACCCCCCAGGAAGAAAAACAAAACCCCTATTCGTGAATAAGAACATGGAAGACTCTGTTTACAGGTTGAATGGATATATTGACCGTTTTCTTCTTCTTGAACTCGGTGTTTTACTATTTTAAACTTTTTTTCAGTTTTGTGGTACCAAACATATTTAGAGATGTGTGCAGAGCTTGGACTTAGTAATATTTTGCAACAATTCTTAAATTCTTCTAAGTGGGTAGGCCAAATTTGTGTCGAGCTCGGGCCAAGCAAGATTCATATTGGATTGCAGGCCCGCTCAGTCCATTGGATCTAATTTTTTGATTCCAACACGCCTGTCCGTCTTGTTTGACACCTCTTGTTTGACACCTCTAACTATGCTCCTGTGTTGTATAGATTTTTGAACAACTTTCCTAATTAATTAATAAAAGGACACGTGTGGAAAGCTGGCGCATAGGTTTTGCCATGCTGTGCGTTCTCGGTTTCATCGACCTGATGCTGAGGCTGAGCTGATTGTTATGTCATTGTTACGAGTCTTTGATTGTTTGAAAACATTTGCAGTTTTTGCCTCTGAAGCTCTAAAGAAGAATGGCGTCGTCTCTAGCAACAAACTCTGCGGCTGCAACGACCAGCACAAATTTGGCTCATTATAAAACCAATAACAATACTTACAAGCACAATTGTTTATCTAATGTCTCTTTTGGTCTCTCTCCCAAGCCTAAGCTCCGATTCTTCTCCAAGGTATCCCTCTGTCTCCCTGAAATTTGATTTTCTTGTTTTTTCTCAGCTACGTTTTGTTTTCCGGGAAAATGCGGGAACGAAAGATTAAGAATTTTATCAATTATTTGCAATTTTGTATTATTAGTTGAGTCATTTCTATATTCTTGTGCAAGGTGGTTTTGTTGTTTCAGTTCAGGAATTGTGTATTAATTCAAAATTTCATATACGAGGAACTTCTAATAAACACGAATTTGTTTAGAAATAAAAATACCCGAAGTTTAGCTTCCTCAATGGCCATTTCTGAAAGAAATAAAAAAAAATGCTAACTTTAGCAGAAATTAATACTTTAACACCTTGGTTTAGTACTTAAACGAATACTACCAAATACCCAGCTGGAACTTTTTTATTTTCTGGGGAAATTGTTAGTCTTTTGACTTTTCTATTGCTTGGAAATTTAAAAGTGAAGTTGACGACTGTTATGTTAACTCCAATGTATCGACTTACTTATTTGGATGGTCGCAGCTGTTTGTTTACTCCAATGTATTTACCCCTCATTCATTCTGAGTTGTTGATTTTTATGTCAATCACATATGGATTGGTTCTTGGACATGCTCCATTTTAATACATCGTTGAAACTGTCCAAATAATCAATTCAAATGGTTGATCTGTGTTATGATGTATGCAAATTTGTTATTTGAACCTAAGAAATGAAGGAAATGGTATTTACTTTCTTTTATGTTAGAACTTCAATGTTAATAATCTCCCAGATCACATCATGCAATGGTGTTTCCTCAGATCCGTTGATTTATTATGTTACTTAGCCTTGATAGTGATTTTGTTAGAATGAATTTTCCAACTTTGAGTTATTTGAATGTGGATGCCTGGAGCTCTGTGTTTACTACAGTGTATGTGTTCTTGGTATGGTAGTTGGGTTTCGTTTGGAGGGAGGGGGAATTGGCAATGGTGTGGGTTGCAGGAATATGAGAGGAGTGGTTTTGGAGGTGGTACTGTGGCCAATGCTAACGGGGATGGCACGGCTGGGATCCTTGGGAAATGTGGGGTGACAGAGAGGGGAAGAGGGAGGAAGAACCTGGGGATATTATTTATTTTTGAATTATTATTATCTATATATAAGTTTTTTTTTTTTTACACATGGCAAACATTTTTGCAAAATAGTAAGTATCGTTCGTGCCATGTCATTGTTTTTGACAGATTCGTTAATGGACTTGACGGTGTAAGGCAAAATAAAATGCCAAGAGTCAATCAATGGGGCAAGGTGTGTCATTGTGACTTTCAAGGGGCAATGTGGGATTTGACCATACTTTGAGGAGGCACTAGAGTATTTAAGCTTTCTGAGTCTTCTTAGTAGCTGATAGATTTTTGTGAATAGAAAACCTCTCCCTTGATCTGCTGACAACAGATGATTCTCAACTTCCAAATTATGTGAAGTAGCAGAATTTTTTCAGTCCTGCTTTGTTAGCAATGTTTTAAACCATAATTTAGACTGGATTGGTGAGTTTGAATCTTGAATAATAGGGAGAGATTCTCTCTCTCTCTCTCTCTCTCTCTATATATATATATATATATATATATATATATATATTTGAGGAATCCCTCAAATAATTTTATTTGAGGGACACCCTCTGGGGTCCCCTACTAATTTTTTTCAATGATCCAAACAATCTATTTTTTAAGTCTACATTCATAGATCATCCTCGCAAAAAATTAGACAAATCGGAAACCATTTCGACATCCAAATGTGTCTTACAAAATCAATGAACACGGTGCTTCAAGAAAGTACTAAAATTTCAATAACTCAATTGAGTGGTCAAATGAGATCAGATTCGAGTGATTTTTTGTAGAGATGATCTTTGAATGATTATCTAAAAAACAGATGGTTTGGATTAGTGAAATACAATGCGGAGTGGGCCTTACAAGGGTTTCCCTCAAATAAGCTTATTTGAGGGATCCCTATATATATATATATATATGTGTGTGTGTGTGTGTGTGTGTGTGTCACAGTTGCACACAAAACCAATCAATCTATCAACATTAAGTGCCCTTCTTTGTCAGAAGTTGTTGTCTTTAGTTTTGCAGTGATACATGTTGTATTTGGTTTGTTTTGTGAACCTCATCACTTTTCAGTCATCTTCTTTTGCTGTTTTACCTGAGAAATTTTGCTTTTCACAGAATGTGAAAGCACTGTTATTTTTTTATTGGCGATTATTTACATATATGTGACAAATAAGTTTTTCTTTTCACAAAGTATGAAAGTACAGTTTTTTTTATTGGGGATTATATGCATATATGTCTGTGTGCTTCTTCTTCTTTTTTCTTTTTTTAACTCTGGTCAATTTTAATCATGTGGAATAATTAAGTTTGAAGCTGGTCCGAATGTTAGGGTTGGCAGCCTAGTTGGAACTGTTCCACTGTGGTGAAAGGTCAATTGGATGAGGTAAGGGTCTTTAAATGGTTTTCATTAGAGGATCACTTTTCAAATTTTCTTTCCTTCCTGGACATGCTCCTCGGATCATCTGTTGCCTTCAAGGTGGATGGATCATCCAATGTTGCAGCTACGCCCCCAAGAGAATTGGAGCTTCCAGCCCAGGAGTCCAAGGATCGAAAGACATCCAATGAGTCTTGTCCTGCAGTTTTGGATACAGAGGAATCAATATCTGAATTCATAGCCCAAGTTGCAAGTCTCGTAAAGTGAGCAACCCCCATCTTCAGTTCTTTATTAGTTTAACCATCTGATCTGAAGTGTGGTTGGATAATATCATCTTGATTCTTGTTTCTGGATTGTAGGCTCGTTGACTCGAGAGACATTGTTGAGCTGCAGCTGAAACAGCTTGACTTTGAAGTCATAATTCGTAAAAAGGAAGCCTTGCCTCAACCTCTGGTACCTGCTCCAGTGCCTATGATGCAAGTAGGCCCTCCTCCAGTTCCTCCAGCGGCTCCTGCCTCTTCATCTGCCCCATCATCTCCTCCAGCAACTTTCCCTGCACCATCTTCACCTAATGCTAAGTCAGCCAAAACATCGCTGCCCCCTCTTAAATGTCCTATGGCAGGGACATTCTATCGAAGCCCGGCACCTGGTGAACCACCATTTGTGAAGGTTTTTCTTCTCTACTTAGAATTTTACTTGCAGCCTATGTTCCTTAGTGGTTGCTTAAGTGTTTTTGTTGCTGCATTACTTTTTTTGGGCTTACATGAAAACTTTCTCAATAGGTTGGGGACAAAATACGGAAGGGACAAGTCTTGTGTGTCATTGAGGCCATGAAATTGATGAACGAGATAGAAGTAAGTTTTTCTTCTACCGGATCTCTTATGTTCATGGCACATCACAATAATTAGATACTACTTCCTAAGATGACTTGTTTATTTCCACTGCTGCTTGTAACCACCCTCTCTTCGCTCTTTGTTTAACTTTCCAATTACATGATATAATGTTTTTTTTAATAAAAGAATTCATTTATGACTGTAAATTAGCTTTCACACTGCACCTGTTTTTTGTTTTATTTTTCAGCTCTCCTTTCTTGCAAGTGTATTTCTAAGTTGCGACAGTCTACTATCTATGTTAATCAATGTCTATAAGCATGATAATTTTCTTGTGTCTCTCACCATATCTGCTTAATCAATCAAAGAAAAAATATATTCAGTCAGTAATGTGGATTGAGTGATATATTTTCTTCAGGCTGATCAATCTGGAACCGTAGTTGAGATCCTCGTGGAGGATGGGAAGCCTGTTAGTGTCGACACGGTGCGTTCTCTTGGACATCCATGAGAAATGATCACATGAAGATATCCTATAACATTATCTTGTCTTCTTTTGATTTCTTGCAGCCACTGTTTACCATCCAACCCTAGAGCATAATGGTTGAGCATGTAAGTACGCGAAGGTTTGAAAGAAGGTCAAGAGACGGGTGCATTACTTTGAAATATTGTGTTGTGACACTGTTTTGATATGGTAGAACGTTTTTGTTGGCTTTAAAAGTAGGTAAAGTTTCGATTGTCTATTCTACGAATATCTCTTACCATAGCTGATAATGTTCTCTATACTGGGCTATTTGTCCTGTTTTTGTTTTCTCTTTTTCTCTGTGTATATGTCGGCTGGGACAATGCAATTCTTGATGCTTTTGTAATAAAATAATGTGTTAGCTTATTGCTCGTATTTAAGTTGTGACGTAACATGACAATTTATCCCTAAAGCTATTGGTGGCTCATCTTTCTTTCTTTTTTTTTTAGTCTGAACCACGAGGTGGTCCTGGATGGGCCCAAACTATGGGTGACACCTTTAAGCCTTAACCACAACCCAGACTAATCCCCGCTCATACCGGGTTCGGCCCGTAAGGGTAAAGTGCTGGTCAAAGTAGTGACTCCAGATTTCGAATCTCTGACTTCTCTTAAGGAATGAGAGTGCCGAATCACTCACACCAACCACCTTGGTTGTGGCTCATCTTTCTTTTACTCGATTCATGAACCGGTGTTCTTTATCATTTAAGAGGTGGCAACTATGTTTTGGCTTACATATATAATTTAGTTATCCCTATAGCCATCTGTGGCATTAATAACCCTGAACCACAAACACAAAAGCCACAAAGGCCAACACGACCCACAACGAGTTTACAAACATTACCCACAAACAGGGGCGGATCTACAGAGGAGCAAGGGTGGTCAATTGACCCCTGCAACCTCTGAAATCCTCCATTAAAGCACCTAAAGTTGACCCCTGCAAAGTGTTCGATGAAATGCCCCAAAGGGGCAAGCCCTTGCAGCTGAAGGAGATGGCAGCGCATGCTGCCCTTGCGCGCAGCGCGCGATTTCTTTTTTTTTCCCTCCCTCGACGTCAAAACGACGTCGTTGCACTTAAGTTTTTTTTTTTTTAACCTGGCCAAAACGACGTCGTTTTGTCACAGGTTAAAAAAAAAAAAAAAACTTAAGACAGCAGCTTCTGTGCTTAGTGTTTGTTGGGTTTGGAGAAAATGGGTGAAAATTTACACAGAGAGAGACAGACGTTAGGCTCTGTTTGGCAGCGTTAATCGCGCTTTTAATTCCCTTCCCTTCTCTTCTTCACTGTGCTGTGCTGTGCTGTGTTCGTCTGTAAATTTCAAAGCATTTAACTCTCTCTCTCTCTCTCTGTGCTACGCCGCCATGCCTCTCTTTCTCTCTTTCTCTGTGTCTGCACTGCACAAGCTGCTCACACAAATTTAAGTTTCTCTCTCTCTCTCTCTCTCTCTCTCTCTCTCTCTCTCTCCCTCTCTGATTTGTTTGCAGGTGATGAGCTTTTTAGCTCTGAGAGCAGTGCCTCTTCTTTCTCTCTCTCTCTCTCTCTGTGACTGACTGTATAACATAACACCTTTCTCTTTTCGTTAGCTATGGATGTCATAATCTCATCTCAAATGGAAGAAAGAATGATCAATCACTGTTAAATTCGCATACTCATCCAACGGTCAATTCCAAATTGTTTATCTCTTTTTTTTTTTTTTTTGGGGTGAAAATTATGGTGGTCATTACACCAAGCTTTAGCTGTAAAGCAAAATTCTCCTCCACTCTTTCACGGCCACTTGTCTGTATAGGGCAATTTAGTAAATTCAAATCTTTTTTATCTAGTAAATGTTACATTCTGCTTTCCGTGTTTTCTGCTTTCCGTGTTTTTCTGCTATCAGTGTTTTCTCCTTCCCTTCCCCTTCCCCTTCACCCACACTTTCTGCTTTCCGTGTTTTCTGCTCTGAGTGTTTTCTCCTTCCCCTTCCCCTTCCCCTTCCCCTTCACCCACACTTTCTGCTATTTAGTTTTTTGCTCTGATCAGTGTTTTTCTGCTATCAATTATTTGCTTTCCGTGTTTTCTGTTTGAATACATTTCTCCTTCCCTTCCCCTCCTTGAGTCGGTCTTGACAAAAAAAAAAACCATGACTGGTTCTCGTTCTCCCTGTGGAGCCTGCAAGTTCTTAAGAAGAAAATGTGTGATAGGGTGTATTTTTGAGCCTTATTTCTCCTATGAAGAGGGAGCTACCCATTTTTCTGCCATCCACAAGGTTTTTGGCGCAAGCAATGTGTCGAATCTTTTAGCTCACCTTCCGTTGAGCGATCGATGTGAGGCCGCAAAGACAATATGGCATGAAGCTGAAGCCAGGCTTCAAGATCCCATATATGGCTGTGTTTCACATATTTTTGCTCTCCAACAGTAGGTTAATCATTTAGTACCCTTTGTATGTTCAGATTGGGTTTCTGTTAGATTGTATGTTGAAGTAACTGATGAGTATATGCTTTTGGTTTGAACTTTTCAGGTGGTCGACTTACAAGCACAGTTAGCTTTCCTCAAGGATCAAGCAGCTCAAAGCTTTGTCAATGGCTCTACTGGAGCAAACCCTAATCAAGCAGCTCAAAGTTGGTTTCATGAGTTAGAAAATTCATCCAACTCCATGCCACAATTCAATTCAACCCACATCAATAATCCTGGAACTACATCATACTATGAGAATGAAATTATGAATTCAAATAACTCTGTTAATGGGAGTTATGAAAATTCAATCAGGCAATGGGATGAATACAACAGGCAATGGGGTTTTCAGGATGCTGATGAGCTTCAATCAGTGGTTTCCAGCTACATGCACAATTAGAATAATTGGGATGAATATAACTCTGTAATATGTATATGGAACTCCTTATTTATTAATGTTAGTTATGATGTTTGATTATTTTAGTAACCCTTAGTTATGATATTTGCTTATTTTAGCAACCCTTAGTTATGATGTTTGATTATTTTAGTTTGTTTTTTGTTTTATAAAATCAATATTTGTTGTGGCGTTTGATTATTTTTGTTATATTTGAATTGTTTGAATTTGTTGATTATACAAGTTTGCATACGAGGCCTTAATTTCTCCGGTACAACCCAAATAGGCGCCGGGAGCGTTTTATTTTGTATAGAATTTTTTTACCTTTTAGACGTTGACCCCTGCAAACAAAATTCCTGGATCCGCCACCGCCCACAAAGGGGTGTGCGGATACAAACACTATCTACAAAGAGTAACAATGTAATACCCTCAAAAATAATATTTGGTTTTATTATTTTTGTGGAAAATATTATTAAGTCGTGTGACTATTTTTGGTGTTGTATGAATTTGGTTTGATGTAAAAATATTGGAATTAAGTGACTTAATCTCTAATTGGGACAAAATACCCGTATGATTAAGTTTATGATTTTACAAAGGAAGTACAAGAAATTGAACCGAGAAAATTATGATTTTTGATTTGGAAAATCGAGATTGATCTCACGAACGCGTAGGCGCAAACGGTTCATGAATTCGAGTTGAAACGAAGAAGTTATACTCGTTCGAAGTTTCAGGGACTAAATTACAAACACAGACTTTGCCTATAAATTTCAGAGGGGCACTGTTGGAATTCATAATTTGCATTTGAACCCGGAAGTTTGAGAGCTCGTCGGAGAGGCGATTTCCGGCGGCTTACGGTGGAGGTGATCGATACCACCAACCCAGATCGAAAGACTACTATCTGGTGAACATAACCCAAGAAGAATCGGAGTAATCGGAGGTCCGGTGAAGGCGGGGCGACGCCGTGAAGTTGGCTCGTCAACAGTGAAATCAGCAACTTCAACCGGGGGTTTGAGCCACTTATACTTCGAATTGGACCTCGAGGTAAGAATTAAAGTTGTTCTACTCAGTATTATGAACATTTTGGCATATGTCTTGACCGGCGATTCAAGGGTTGATCCGTCGCCGGAATAGTACCCAAACCACCACCGGCGGTGGCGGCGCGTGGCGGCGCTGGGTGGCGATTCTGAGTTAGGGCTTTAGAGACAGAATGTAGTCCTGGAGTTACTGAACATGTTTGTATGTTTAAAATTGTTGAGATTCCGTCGTTAATCGACGATTTTGAGCCTCACAAATCTGGACCATTGATTGGAGATGATCTGGACCGTTGGATCGTGTCCAATTTTAATTATGTTGTAGCTGGTGTTGTGAGGAGTCTGTAGGTTCAGACAAATTGATATCGGACATCCCGATCTTAAGTTATTAAATTTCAAAGTTAAGGCGAGCGATCCTCGTTCGATCGTGTAATGTAGAATAATCCGACCGTTGGATTGGGCCCAAATTATTGCAGGGTGATGTCGGGACTATTTATAGTCCATTGGTACGATCGGATTTGGAATCTGAGGTTGTGGGCCCAAGGCAGATTTTTGGTGTGTCGGTTAGACATGTGGGACCCACGGACCCAAATAGTGACCTTTTGGACAATGGGTGTCATTGGTCATGATTTGACGTCGCAGCACGTACGTCACAGTTTTGAAGTTGGTTGGATGAGATTTGATCACTTTTGGATTTCCCGGTTGATCCAAAGGGCAATTTCGTCATTCGATTTGAAATCTTGGATTTTGGAGTTTTGTGCTAAGTTGAGCTATGTACTTTGCTTAGGTACTATTGGAGATTGAGTTGCTCGTTGAGGTTTGAGATTGAGGATTCGTTAAGTTGTTGAAGACGCAGCTTGGACGAGAGGTGAGTAAAACCATCCTAGTCGTGAGTAAAATCACGAATTATTATATTTATTATAATGTGACCTTGGATAATGTTAATGGCTATAATTAACATGCTGGTTGTGATTTTATAAAATGTTTTAATTGATTTAAAACACATGAACTTGTTCATCAACGGTTCATGAGGTAAGTGAAACCTATTTTGTTTTGAATTAATTATTATTATTAAAGATTTTGGTGTTTAACCATATATAACATATGTTGTGGATGTATGGTGGAAATTCATTCGTGAATAACCACATAAATATATATATTAAATATATATTGCTGTGATTGGTGTATTTGGCTATAAAACAATGTTTAATGTGAAACTACATTTTATATTGTTTTGGCGTTGGTGTTTTGGTGTTGGTGTTTTGGTGTTGATGGATTTAGGTGAGAATACCTTGAATCCCTTCTGAGTTTGTCAGGTGGGCATTCTCGTGGCAAATAATGAGGGATAAATGACCCTAGGGAGCAAGACCCAAGAACAGTTAGAGCTCTAGTCTGGCGCCATCTAGTACTCATGACTGGCGTGTAATCATGAGTGAACACTACTATGGCGTTTTGTAGTGTTATAGATTAGAGGTTCATAGTATTCTCTCTTCTATCTGTCAAACAATTGACGTGTGAAAACTACTTTGAAATAAAGAGTTTTGGTGTGGTCACAGGTGGTGATTCGAAAGTTCTTTAAATAAAATAAAAGAATTGTGATTGTGATGATATTGATGATTATGATTACCTTGGTTATACAAGGATTGTGGTGTGCTAATGAAAGTGCATGTGTTTGTATATTATGTGTAATTGACATATTATACTGTGGACGTGGTTTACTCATACGAGCTTTAGAAAGTTTACCGGGTTGTTCCTGGTGAACCCGGTGCACTATTCAATGGTGTAGGGGAAAATCCTGCAGGTGGTAGAGACGGTGAGCAGGATAATTAAAGTGAGGAGCAGGAGGCTCATTGGTGGTTCCACGAACTGTAAAGTGTGGTGTGAGAGTGTCGGTGAGTGTTAGACTTCCGCTGTGTGAAATAAGCTCTGAGGAGCAATGTATGTAAATTGATGATTGTTCATTTAATTGTGTGAGTTTGTAATGTAATATTTGACTCAGAAGAGTTGAGTCATTATTGACATTGTGGTTCGGAACAGTGGTGTTGTATCAAGAAAGAAAAGTTTAAATTTCTAGGTACTTTTGTTGAAGGTTCCGAGCTTCGCGTCCCGGATTGTTGGTTGTTCTGCTTAATTTTGCAGATTATTTGTTGTTGAAAATTCGGGGCGTGACAGGTTGGTATCAGAGCATATGGTTCTGCTCTGATGGAGTGTTAGAGCTTATGGTCAGCTCTCGCAGTTTGCTAACTGCTCAATTGTTTTGCCTTGTCGGAACTTTGGGTAAGTTCGGAGACCTGTATGGTGTTTAACTCTAAGAAGGGTTTAGGTATTAGAGGAATGGATCCTCTGTTATTGTTGTGGTTGTATGTTAATTTCAAGCTTGTTTATTTTGAGATAATACTCAAGTATGGAATTAACAGTTTGTTGGTCTTTTGCCAGAAGGATAATGGTTCGAGGCAGAGGTCGAGGTAGGGGTAGAGGCCGAGGCAGAGGCCGAGGCAGAGTTAGGGGTGAGGGCGAAGAGCAAGGAGCTGTTGAGACTGCCTTTGAAATTCATGAGGAGTCTGAGGAGGAGATTGAAGAAGAAGCTCCTGCTGGTGCGCAAAATATGCGCAATGTGCCAATGGATGATCGTCCAGCTCGATCTATTTGCAGAGTTCTTGCGGGCACGGGAGCATGGTGTTCCTCCACCACCACCAGTGCCACCCGCAGATCCTTTCAGAATGTCCCAATTGGTTTTTGAACTCAAGAAACTAGGAGTTAAACCCTTTGAGGGTAAAGTGGATCACATGAAGGCGGATAGGTGGATACGGAATCTTGAGAACTACTTCAAGATGTTGCGTATGACTGGTGTTGAGAAGACGAGTGCAGCTTCCTTTTACTTACAGGATGAGGCACGAGTGTGGTGGGATACGGTGGAAAGATCACAGAATGTGGACCAGATGGATTGGGAAGAGTTTTTGGCACTCTTTTACAAGAAGTACTTTTCTGAGACCGTAAGAGAGGAATTACAAATGGAGTTCATAAACTTGACGCAAGGGACCATGACTGTGAGGGAGTATGAGGCACGGTTTGCTGAGTTGTCTCGTTTTGCAGACCCTCTGAGTGAGTTGCAACAAACCCAGAAGTTTCAAAGGGGTTTGAATTCTTATGTGAAAAAGATGGTGACTGGTTTCCGCCATACGAAATTGGTGGATTTGGTGGAGTGTGCAGCTTCTATCGAAGCAAATAATAATGAGTTCAAGAAGAGTCTGGATGTCAAGAGAGATGTCAAGGGGAAAGGAAAGGCTCCAGCACAAAGTAGCTCCACTGGAATCAGGGAGGTGTTGGCAAGAAGCAGAGAACGGGGTACCTGAACTTTAACCAAAAATGAGGCACATGCTAAGCAAGCTGGGCCCATTAGATGTTATAACTGCAATGAGGTGGGTCATCTGTCAATAAACTGCACCAAGCCTAAGGTGTTTACATGCTTTACTTGTGGTCAACCAGGACATATTGCTAAGAATTGCAAGAGTGAAAACAAACCGGGAGACAACAAAGACAAGGAAATGCCAGAGTCTTTGCCGTGGGTCAAGGCAGAGGAATACCTGGTGTGGAAGGTACAATAACTCTCTTTCATAATCTTGTGAGGGTTTTGTTTGATACTGGTGCATCACATTCTTTTATCTCTCGAATCTGTTGTGAATGCGTTGGGATTAACTCCTAAATTGCTTGGTGTGCCTTTAACTGTTGAGTCACCTTTGGGTAATTCTGTGAAATTGATTTTGGTGTGTGAGTCTTGCCCATTGTTGATTGGTTATAAGGAGTTTCTTGCCGATTTAATTGTTCTGGATAATAACTCGTATGATATGATACTTGGTGTGGACTGGTTGCGGTGTAATCATGCTGTAATTGATTGTCATGGAATGTTAGTGTCGTTTCATGCTCCTGGACAAGCGGTGGTTCGGCATAGGTGCATTAAAACTGATGCAACTATGAAGTTTGGGTTTCTAGCTCTTGTGGAAAGAGTGGAACGAGTTCTAGCATTGGAAGATGTTCCTAAAGTATCTTTGTATCAGGATGTTTTCCAAGATATCGTGGGTTTGCCTCCAAGGAGGGTAGTGGAGTTTACTATTGAATTGATTCCGGGAACGTCACCAATATCAAAGGCTTCATATAGAATGGCACCTACTGAGTTGAAAGAACTCAAGATTCAAATTGATGATTTAGTGGCACAAGGGTTCATTAGACCAAGTACGTCACCTTGGGGTGCACCTGTCTTATTCGTGATGAAAAAGGATCGCACACTGAGATTATGTGTGGATTACAGAATGTTAAACAAGGTGACGATTAAAAATAAGTATCCGTTGCCAAGGATTGAAGATTTGTTTGATCAGTTGAAGGGGGCAACTGTGTTCTCAAAGATTGATTTGAGATCAGGATATCACCAAGTTAGGGTGAGGGAGGAAGATATTCCTAAAACAGCATTTCGAACCATGTATGGACATTATGAGTTTGTTGTCATGCCTTTCGGGTTGACTAATGCACCTGCTGTGTTTATGGATTTGATGAACAGAATATTCGGTCCTTACTTGGATGATTTTGTTGTGGTGTTTGTGGATGATATCTTGATCTACTCAAAGAATGATGAAGATCATGATCGGCATCTTGAGATTGTGTTGGAAACATTAAGGAGGAATCAGTTGTATGCCAAGTATGAAAAGTGTGATTTTTGGCAGGATAAAGTAAAATTTCTCGGTCATGTGGTTTCTAAGGATGGGGTATCTGTGGATCCTTCTAAAGTGGAAGCAGTTATGGAGTGGAAACAGCCTACTCCTGTGACTGAGATTTGCAGTTTCTTGGGTTTGGCTGGTTATTATTGGAGGTTTATTGAGGGTTTCTCAAGTATTGCTGCACCTTTGACCAAGTTGACAAGGAAAGATGTGTTGTTCATTTGGAATGAGGATTGTGAGAAAGCCTTCAAGGAACTTAAGAAGAAATTGACTCCTGCTCCGGTGTTGACAATTCCCTCAGGAGGAGGAGGATTGGTGATTTATAGTGATGCATCTCTTCAGGGTTTGGGATGTGTGTTGATGCAGAATGGTAAAGTGGTTGCTTATGCATCTAGACAGCTGAAGGTTCATGAGAGAAACTACCCTACACATGATTTAGAATTGGCTGCAGTTGTGTTTGCCTTGAAAGTTTGGAGGCATTATTTGTATGGTGAGAAGTTTGAACTCTTTTCAGACCATAAGAGTTTAAAGTATCTCTTTTCTCAAAAGGAACTGAACATGAGGCAAAGGAGATGGATGGAACTCATAAAGGATTATGATTTCACGTTGGAATATCATCCAGGGAAAGCTAATGTAGTTGCAGATGCATTGAGCCGCAAGCCTAGAGGAGTAGTCGCATCTGGAATGGCATACGAGTGGAAGATGTTGGAAATGGCATCAGAAGTGGACCTAAAACCAACTACAGCTGGAGGAGATATTTTTCTGGGGAGTATGACAGTTCAACCTAGCTTGATTAGTAAGGTGATTCAGGAGCAAGCTCAAGATGTGGGAATGCGAGCTAAAATGGTTGAGTTAACAATTGAACCAACTTTTATAGGTCCTTCTGAGTGGACATTTGGGAATGATGGTGGTTTGAGATAGAGAGGGAAGTTGTGCGTGCCTGAATCTAGAATCTTAAGAGAGAGATTATGGATGAAGCTCATCGTTCTAAGTATACGGTTCATCCAGGAAGTACTAAGATGTACAAGGATCTTAGGAGACAATTCTGGTGGATTGCTATGAAAAGGGAGGTGGGACAGTATGTGACTAAGTGTCTAACTTGTCAACGGGTGAAGGCAGAACATCAACGGCCATCAGGGTTGTTGAAACCTTTATCTATTCCTATTTGGAAATGGGAAAATATTTCTATGGATTTTGTAGTGGGATTGCCTAAGACTAAACAGAGTCATGATGCAATTTGGGTTATTGTGGACCGACTAACGAAATCTGCACATTTTCTGCCTGTATCTATGAAGTATTCAGTGGACACACTGAGTAAGTGCTCTACATTCGTGAGGTGGTGAAACTACACGGGATTCCAGTATCCATTGTCTCGGATAGGGATGCTCGTTTCACTTCTAAGTTTTGGAGTAGTTTCCAAAAGGCCATGGGAACTAGATTGGATATGAGTACAGCTTTTCATCCTCAAACTGATGGTCAAACTGAACGGGTGAATCAAGTGATGGAGGATATGCTTCGGGCATGTGTCTTGGACTTCAAGGGAAGTTGGGATGAATATTTGGCTTTGATAGAATTTGCCTACAACAACAGTTATCACTCTAGTATTGGTATGGCACCGTATGAAGCATTGTATGGAAGGCCATGTAGATCACCTGTTTGTTGGGCTGAGGTAGGTGATAATAAAGTAATGGGAACTGAGGTAGTTCAAGAGACAACAGAGAAGGTTTCTATCATTAGAGATAGAATTCGTACAGCACAGAACCGTCAGAAGAGTTATGCAGATAAGAAACGGCGGAGTGTGGAATTTGAAGTTGGTGACCATGTGTTTTTGAAGGTTTCACCAATGAAGGGAGTAATAAGATTTGGTAAAAAGAAAGGGAAGTTATCTCCCAGATTTGTTGGACCTTTTGAAATTCTAGATAAAGTCGGTGAGTTGGCATATCGGTTGGCATTACCTCCAATGATGTCAAGTGTTCATAACGTGTTTCACGTGTCAATGTTAAGGAAGTATATTAAGGATGCTTCACACGTAATTGATTACGGTACTGTTGAAGTCAACGGAGATGCAACTTATGTAGAGGCACCTGTACGCATCTTGGACAGGATGACCAAACAGCTTAGAACAACTCAAGTGGATTTAGTCAAAGTGTTGTGGAGTCACCATGACGAGGGTGATGCCTCTTGGGAATTGGAGTCTGAAATGAGGAAGAAGTATCCTCATCTTTTTGAAGACGAGGCGGGTTGAATTTCGGGACGAAATTCCTTTAAGGAGGGTAGAATGTAATACCCTCAAAAATAATATTTGGTTTTATTATTTTTGTGGAAAATATTATTAAGTCGTGTGACTATTTTTGGTGTTGTATGAATTTGGTTTGATATAAAAATATTGGAATTAAGTGACTTAATCTCTAATTGGGACAAAATACCCGTATGATTAAGTTTATGATTTTACAAAGGAAGTACAAGAAATTGAAGCGAGAAAATTATGATTTTTTATTTGGAAAATCGAGATTGATCTCACGAACGCGTAGGCGCAAACGGTTCGTGAATCCGAGTTGAAACGAAGAAGTTATACTCGTTCGAAGTTTCAGGGACTAAATTGCAAACACAGACTTTGCCTATAAATTTCAGAGGGGCACTGTTGGAATTCATAATTTATATTTGAACCCGGAAGTTTGAGAGCTCGTCGGAGAGGCGATTTCCGGCGGCTTCTACGGCGGCGTACGGTGGAGGTGATCGATACCACCAACCCAGATCGAAAGACTACTATCTGGTGAACATAACCCAAGAAGAATCGGAGTAATCGGAGGTCCGGTGAAGGCGGGGCGACGCCGTGAAGTTGGCTCGTCAACAGTGAAATCAGCAACTTCAACCGGGAGTTTGAGCCACTTACACTTCGAATTGGACCTCGAGGTAAGAATTAAAGTTGTTCTACTCAGTATTATGAACATTTTGGCATAGGTCTTGACCGGCGATTCTAAGGGTTGATCCGTCGCGAATAGTACCCAAACCACCACCGGCGGTGGCGGCGCGTGGCGGCGCTGGGTGGCGATTCTGAGTTAGGGCTTTAGAGACAGAATGTAGTCCTGGAGTTACTGAACATGTTTGTATGTTTAAAATTGTTGAGATTCCGTCGTTTAATCGACGATTTTGGAGCCTCACAAATCTGGACCATTGATTGGAGATGATCGGACCGTTGGATCGTGTCCAATTTTAATTATGTTGTAGCTGGTGTTGTGAGGAGTCTGTAGGTTCAGACAAATTGATGATCGGACATCCCGATCTTAAGTTATTAAATTTCAAAGTTAAGGCGAGCGATCCTCGTTCGATCGTGTAATGTAGAATAATCCGACCGTTGGATTGGGCCCAAATTATTGCAGGGTGATGTCGGGACTATTTCGAGTCCATTGGTGCGATCGGATTTGGAATCTGAGGTTGTGGGCCCAAGGCAGATTTTTGGTGTGTCGGTTAGACATGTGGGACCCACGGGACCCAAATAGTGACCTTTTGGATAATGGGTGTCATTGGTCATGATTTGACGTCGACAGCACGTACGTCACAGTTTTGAAGTTGGTTGGATGAGATTTGATCACTTTGGATTTCCCGGGTTGATCCAAAGGGCAATTTCGTCATTCGATTTGAAATCTTGGATTTTGGAGTTTTGTGCTAAGTTGAGCTATGTACTTTGCTTAGGTACTATTGGAGATTGAGTTGCTCGTTGAGGTTTGAGATTGAGGATTCGTTAAGTTGTTGAAGACGCAGCTTGGACGAGAGGTGAGTAAAACCATCCTAGTCGTGAGTAAAATCACGAATTATTATATTTATTATAATGTGACCTTGGATAATGTTAATGGCTATAATTAACATGCTGGTTGTGATTTTATAAAATGTTTTAATTGATTTAAAACACATGAACTTGTTCATCAACGGTTCATGAGGTAAGTGAAACCTATTTTGTTTTGAATTAATTATTATTATTAAAGATTTTGGTGTTTAACCATATATAACATATGTTGTGGATGTATGATGGAAATTCATTCGTGAATAACCACATAAATATATATATTAAATATATATTGCTGTGATTGGTGTATTTGGCTATAAAACAATGTTTAATGTGAAACTACATTTTATATTGTTTTGGCGTTGGTGTTTTGGTGTTGGTGTTTTGGTGTTGATGGATTTAGGTGAGAATACCTTGAATCCCTTCTGAGTTTGTCAGGTGGGCATTCTCGTGGCAAATAATGAGGGATAAATGACCCTAGGGAGCAAGACCCAAGAACAGTTAGAGCTCTAGTCTGGCGCCATCTAGTACTCATGACTGGCGTGTAATCATGAGTGAACACTACTATGGCGTTTTGTAGTGTTATAGATTAGAGGTTCATAGTATTCTCTCTTCTATCTGTCAAACAATTGGCGTGTGAAAACTACTTTAAAATAAAGAGTTTTGGTGTGGTCACAGGTGGTGATCGAAAAGGTTCTTTAAATAAAATAAAAGAATTGTGATTGTGATGATATTGATGATTATGATTACCTTGGTTATACAAGGATTGTGGTGTGCTAATGAAAGTGCATGTGTTTGTATATTATGTGTAATTGACATATTATACCTGTGGACGTGGTTTACTCATACGAGCTTTAGAAAGTTTACCGGGTTGTTCTGGTGAACCCGGTGCACTATTCAATGGTGTAGGGGAAAATCCTGCAGGTGGTAGAGACGGTGAGCAGGATAATTAAAGTGAGGAGCAGGAGGCTCATTGGTGGTTCCAGAACTGTAAAGTGTGGTGTGAGAGTGTCGGTGAGTGTTAGACTTCCGCTGTGTGAAATAAGCTCTGAGGAGCAATGTATGTAAATTGATGATTGTTCATTTAATTGTGTGAGTTTGTAATGTAATATTTGACTCAGAAGAGTTGAGTCATTATTGACATTGTGGTTCGGAACAGTGGTGTTGTATCAAGAAAGAAAAGTTTAAATTTCTAGGTACTTTTGTTGAAGGTTCCGAGCTTCGCGTCCCGGATTGTTGGTTGTTCTGCTTAATTTTGCAGATTATTTGTTGTTGAAAATTCGGGGCGTGACAAACAAATTGGAGGGGTCCATCGGAAACACTAATCTTATACAGTATACCTCCATTCAAAGCCACGCCAAGCATAAACCAGTCCAGCATAACCCCATTCAAAGCGACGCCGAGCATAAACTAGTCCAGCATAAACACATATCCGGAAAAGAAAAGGATAGCCCTTGTTCCGCAAACTACTAACCCAAGTTCTCCCACAGAGAGACAAAAAACACGCATTAACCCCGAAAGAGTTGAAACTGTTGTTACAATACTAAGACAAGCCAGACTAACCCAAAGTTGGCTTAACTTTCTTCAGCATGAGGTTTTTCCGTAACATGTTTTCTGTTTGATGCCAAAGATTGGTGTGTTGATCCCTAATCTAACCAGCCTCAAAGATAGGCAAGTAGATTGTTTTGCATGGGAGCGTGTCACTATAAGCATTGCAAAGAGTCCCAAAGACTGAGAAATTAAATAACATTTGTCTTACATAACATGACATTTAAACCAAACCATTGTGCTCCATGTGGGAAACTGTCGCAAATTTGTTTTTTGTATGCCTTGAGAACTTTAATATTTATCTAGTAAAAAAACAGGAGGATTGAAATTTGATTGTAAAGCAAAACAAGCAAGATGAACTGAAGACATGCATGAAATTCAGTTCGAATCGATTCATAGGTATAAGGATTAATTGTTTGCTTCAACTCAGTAAATAACATAAATATAATGTAATCTTGAGGCAGAAATACTATATTCAAGCTGAAAAAAAAGGTCTTCTCGGGTCTTCAAAGAACAACTGGGATGGTATGTCAATTGGAAATCATACTAGCAAGATGGCAGAGCAATCTGAAAAGTAAGCAATCTGAAAAGCTGTGATGAAAAGTAGTTGTCAACTGGAGATCTCTAAACCATAAGTTGAAATCTGTTTTGGATCAGTTCTAGGATCAATGGCGTGATATTTATTGAGATAGTTGTGTAGAGAGAAATAGTTGATGGCTTAAACATCATATCCCTTTTTTCTTGAAATATTTTAAGAAATATTTTATTGCTTAGAGTTTTGAGCTTTGAAGTAACTAAGTTATTTTACAAGGAGAGAAACGTGCCCATAAAACTTGTTTTTTGTTAAATCCTGCAGCGTTGAGAGAAAAGTTTTAGGGTGAGCATAGAATCACCCTTTCAGTAATGATACAAAGCTTTGCTTCAAGCAGTTATCTTTTTTGAGAGGGTTGTTCAAGAGCCTTCACGGTCTCATACACAGCTGAAAAGTCAAGGTCCCCAAGCCCCATGCTTCTTGCCTTCTTGAAAGCCTAAGATACATGTAAATAACAAATATTTTAGTTCTGATATCAATCTTTTTCCACTAGAAATAATTTCCAAAACTCATTTCTTTCCAACAAACAAAAATACTGTACTATGACTTAAAATCTCATTGCTTCAAGATAAACTGCAAGGAGTTCAAAGCACAAACACATGTGATTTCAATTTAAACGATGGATACCAACACTATCAAGTATTGACAAACACACTTTATAAAAAATAAAAATAAAAACAACTGGCAGTATGTTGAATTTAAGGGGTTTTCAAGATAAGTTGCTCACCTTTGAGAATTTACAATATGTGATAAGTTATCATGAAAGTTATGAAGTCTTTGTTAATGGTTCTTGCATAAAAGTTATCATTAATGGAAGAAAATTGTTCAGCAAGAGGTCAAAGATTAAGTGGACAGAAATCTGGAATATGTTGTCCAATTTGAGTATCGTGAATATTATATTTGTTTTGATGTCATTGCACTTCGAATAAACTCCTGTGAAAATCACATGTTTCATTAGACATTCTAAGGTTTCTTTAGGCACTAGCTTACGAGAAATGGATTTATTATGGATTTTCAAAATTAGGTTGGCGTCACTGATATTTTCTGACAAACTAACTAAGAAGGATTGTCAAAGACTAGATGCTTGTTTTCAGAGAGAGTGATAATAAGGAACAAGTTGTCGAATCAATGTCTAAGCTCACTTAGTTATATTGTGATGGTAAGGGAGCCGTCTTCTTTTGCAAGAACAATAAAAGATCAACTGGAGTTAAGCATGATGATGTCAAGTACCTGCTAGTGAAAGAGAAAGTAGAGGGACAAACTTGTGTTGATTACATCAACACAGGTGATATGATCCACTGATCCGCATTTGTATTATATTATTTTTCTACATCATTTTTCTTTTCAGTTATGAATACATGGATATGATAGGGTTCTTATGTTTGTTTTAAAGTTTTACAATGGATAAAGTTAAGGTACAGTTCTATTTACGCTTTTTTGCTATATTGTTAAGGTTGTCTTTATTGACTTTTAGGATTTCTCATCAAGCTTTAAAGATAGATCATTTTGTGATCATAAACTGGACTATATACTAAGTGTATTAACCTTCACATCAAGATCACGTATCATATAACTCAGACGATAACTTGATGGTACTTTGTGGATATTGTTGCTTGTATGTGACTATAGAGTAGTATTGTCTACTTGATAAGAGAATACTACTATCTATAATCCTATGAGTTGACAATATTTGACACAAGTTTGAGATAAATATTGTTATCAAACTACTTCCAAAGTTGTGTGAATAACGATATATTGATTCTTGATCTTAAAGATGGTTCTTGTATAGATGTGGCACCCAAGTGGGAGCATGTAACACTTAATTTGAGCTTGCATCTATCTATCTAGGAATCTTAATTGATTAAGGATAAAAGAATATGAAAATTTATTTGGTGATCCAGTTACTTAAGGTGAAGTAAAGTCCTAAAACGATAGGGGCATCCGTCCTACTAGGTTGTGGATTATGGATGGTGATAAGGATAAGTGTTAAGGTTTTCTTTATGGCAAGAAAACCTAATACTCACACCTATAAATATAAGGTTTAGATCCCCCCTCTTATACACTACACAAACACAAAATACCTACCCCATATAAGTGTGCATGAGGGGTGTAGAGAGAGAGGAAGATCTTTGGCCCTTGCCATGAATCTCCAATGGCTTCTATGGCTTCTCGAGGTTAATACCTTTTGTATGTGTATAACAGAAATCTTACAAGACTGACTTTGTAGACAGTTATCAAAGAAGGAATGAAGAGCATAACCTCGTTGGCTGCAGCAGCTACTGGCATTGATGTAGCAGTTTCATCCCCAAGGGCAAGAGCCAATCTCATGTCTTTCTGCTGATGTTTTAAAGGAAATGCGGGAGAGTAACTGCCCTGAATCATAGTGGGTCCTTTCATTCTAAACATTGGATTTGCAATTCCACCCAGATCCTGCCAGAATAAACTCATAAATGGTAAGAGAATCCATTACCGGTAAAAGAAAGTCTAGGTTGTTACTCACCAATACATCAAGAAGAACACTAGGATCCAGTCCACTTCCTCCAGCAAGAACAAGTCCCTCAGAGAATGCATTGATCATGCTGCAAGGGAGAGAACAGCACAATATGAAATCATGATTGCTTTGGTTGTATGAACATACATACTATATGAGAAGGAACAAGTTCATTATTATGTGAGGTCAACTTGTATTAGATTTTTTCTAATCTTTAATTATTATTCTTTTATTAGGCAGTAAGATGCTCCACCCATGTAAAAGCACATATAAATACTCAAGCCAGATATGTAAATACTGAAATATTCAAATAGGAGAAAAAACTTTTGAAACTAAACATCTTCACATTGTCAACATAAGAGATGCTCCATTGCAAGAAAAGGATTCATGTTAACTGAAATTTGTCAAAGCACTCGGTAGATTACCACAGAATGAATAACATCACATAATATATCAACCTTATTCCATGAGCATGAAAACATTTTTTAAACAAGTTGATGCATTCTTAAAAGGAATAGGCCAGAATATAGCATGAGACAGTATTAGATCTGACATTGTGAATACTGCTTCTGAACTTCCAACACAATATTAGTGTATCATATATTCCTACTAGAAAAAACAGCAGCAAAAACGAGTCTCCATTGTAATATGGATATTTGTGAGGAAGCAACCATTACCTTCCCATTATCATATTGACAACAAGTTTCATTTTTGCTCCATTTCCAACCTGCCCCAGGTAGAAAGACTTCTTTCCCATGACATTAAAAGCAGGAATCACTTCCTCGTACAATGCCTACATTTATAAACAGTTGAACTGTTGCAGCAATGTTACAAATAAACACATTTGTAACCTACGGACAGGAATAAGCATGTGAAGGAATCCTGCTCCTTACTTAACCATGGGTATTGCAATCTTGACTCTGAACCGAAGAGTATAATATAGTTATTTGTATTTTGTCGCCCATCCCTTACTCAAAATTCTGCAACTCTCTAGCCCTAGGAAAAGAAGAACTTTATAATACCCTAGAGGATTTTTTTTTTTTGTTCCCTTCACTATATCTTGTTCTGCTTGAATTTCGCTTTCTTTAAACTGCAAGATATGTACAACTTTGAGGTGTTCAGGAATCAGGAATAAAAATAAAAACAATACTTCTTTTACTCTTTTTGTTTGGGGGGGTGGGGTTATGCAGGGATCTAGTGGTGTTTGCAAAAAAATTATATATATGTAAAGCCCATGACATGCGTACAAGCTCTAACTTTCACAGTCAAGGACTCTTAACTAAGATTTAACTTTGCCTAGCATGGATTAGAATTCGAAAAAACCAGCTTTACTATTTTAGTGGCAATACGAGATCCAAAATCTGAAGATAACCATACATAGGTACGGCGTAGTTACTCATATCTATTGCACATATCACAAACTTTTGTGGAATTAAAGAAAGAAACTCATGTCATGAATGCTCCAAAAAAGCACTCATAACATGTTGATGCAGTAGCTAAAGCTCTGTTATTACTTTTTCATTCTATTCAACTTGGTTATATAACATGTTGATGCCGTAAGTGGAATCCTATTCAGATTTCTTTTTATTATCCAAAGACTTAAAAATGCAACAAAAACTTAGTAATCAAATATCTCTTTTTTTTTTCTTTACTACGAAGTATACTTATAAAATTGTGAATTTATTCATCCCAATAGAACTGTAATCAAACTAGATTTGAATCTGATTCCTGGAAGTTAGTAAACATGTTAATGAAAAATCAATCGTATCCTCGTTCCATTTCAGACAATGATTTAACACTATAATAGGAAATTCCTCATTTCTATTCCTTCCTATCCAGATTCTTTTTATTTAATTTTATTATTCCTATTCTGATTCCAAGTACGAAAACAAGCCCCAAAACCTGATTATTCCATAACCTAAATCTAAATACTTTGTAAACAATAAAGTATGCATTAAGGACCCTTGGATTTATTCAACCTAATAGAACTATGATTCCTCTTCCTTCAAAGATTATGATTGCTTTTTAGGTGAATGCCGAATAAACAGATATATTTAGAGTCACAAAAACTACCATTGTTAAAAGCTCCTGGAGAACCCTTTTTTTATAATTAAAGCTCCTAGAAAACCCTCGATCAAAATAACTTTGAAAACAATAAGATCATATTGATCACTAATGTAACCCTCAAATTGATAACTAATGTAACCCCATATTTCTAAGCGACTTAACTTGAAGTTATACAAGACTCTTACTTAATTCAACACATTGGTTAACAGATATAAACCTGATTATCCCAACGCAAGTTTACCCAACCCATGTGCACGCTTGTATTCAATGGTGAACCTTCCAAAGCATGTGCAAGAAGGTGAAATGTAAAAAAATTTCATCTATGTTTCATAACTGAAGGCAAAATGACACTAAATACATAAGTACCCCAAGAACATTCACAAGTATGTCTATAACAATGTTACTCCCTATAAGATCTCAAAATATATCTGGCAGGTAGCAAGGACTGTGTATATAGCAACAAACTGCAAAACAACCGTTACTCTATTTACCTTCTCCCCAGCTGCAAGGATAACTAATTGACCATCTTCGGCGGGCTTTTTGCTACCTGAAACAGGAGCTTCAAGGAAGTAACCACCCTTTGCTGTAATTGCCTGTAGATATTTTATGCGAACCTTAGTAATATGTAGAAAGATGCTTCTCCGATTATATTTTTTTATTCATTTATTTGATGAATCAAAATAGTAAATACCAAGGAAATTACATTATAAAAATTACAGTCATTTTCCAAAAAATTTAATAAATCCAGAAACCATCCTGAAGCTTTAACAGGTAAGGAAATATATGGATGAGTAAAAACTCAACAGTTCGTAGTATCGTCAGTGCAAAGTAGCATCTCCAAATCAATGCATAATTGGTGATGCACATCTCGGCACCAATCTTAGGGACTTAAACAGTCAGGCAAAGGCTGGTTGCAATGTGCAGGCCTTGACTAGGGATATGTCTAATCATGCAGAGCCTTTCTTTTGGACCTTGCATAAACAAATTTTCATTCTATAGTTTCTCCTTTCTTTAATTCAGTCGACTATAATCTGGTAAACTTAACTTGGCTATAGAACACCCTTGTGTTCTGGTTTTAAATATTTAACTATTTCCTTTCATATTACAGAGCTGAGAACTCTAACTCTACTCTACTGCCTAGTCTAGCCTCAGAATCCTAAGTTCAGTAACCATATACATAGTAAATAGATATTGATTGTAATTGAAGTTAATGCCCCCTCTCCAACATAAACAAGTAAATATTTAGCTCTACCATGTAACTTTCGAATATTAATATATGTTCTGTACTTTATTTAATATTCAGATCCCCAACCTTACAATTCTAGGTTTGCCCCTGTCAGTATGAAAATTGGTGGTGAAACTCATGGACATGCATCACCTACTATTTTAAATTTAAAACTCTACAGTGATGTGAGTTTCTTCTTCATCTTCTATTCTTTTTTATTTTCTCAGACGTTAATTCCTGCAAGGCAATAGTAAATAGGAAACAAAGCCAAACCAGTAATTCTTGGTTTTCCTCATCTTAGAACCATACTTTTTTTCAGCCCTAAGTCTTCACTGGTCACCATGATACAGATAAACTTCACTCTAGCAAATCCTTCACCTTATATCCAGATTTAGTCACGAACCAACCCTACCTTCCTACATGTCTACATCAACAATACATGAATAATACAAAACATAATGTGCTGAGTCAGAGCAATCCTGCATCTATCAGAAAACCACAGATCAAAAATGTCTTTCATTTGCATTAAGTATTAACTATGTCCTTTTTCTCATTGAAAGTCTACCATGGTACACAAGCAGTTAACCGTTCACAGATTGTCCGCCAT
Source organism: Prunus fruticosa (assembly GCA_018703695.1). Lineage (NCBI taxonomy): Eukaryota > Viridiplantae > Streptophyta > Magnoliopsida > Rosales > Rosaceae > Prunus > Prunus fruticosa. The sequence continues at coordinate 3,309,693 of CM031923.1, read as the reverse complement.
TTGAGACAATCTTCTGGGAATATTCATTCTTTAGCCTACTCATACAAGTTCATCCTCCAACTTAGATTTTTCAGATACGAAATTCTACCACAGACATATGCATAAAAACATCTTAGTTATGTTCTAAATTTCTAAAACAACGTGGGCTCCAGAAGAACACCCTAAACAACAGTAAAATATTTATTATTTAAGTTAAAACAATTGAGTAGCATGAGTAAGTAACTCAAACCTCATTAATCTTTGAAGAAGTATCAGCATCAACTGTAGACATGTCGACGTAACCTTTTCCGGCACAAATCTGCTCAAGAATGCCATCTTTGCCAAAAACCACCTAGGTATTTTGCATTTCGATAAGTAGAAGTCAAGTAAATGATGTGTCAAAATACCAAAGTGAAAAATACCAACCGAAAGAGCAGCAGAAGGATCAGATAACATTGCAATTGTATACTTGCACTTCTTAAACACTGCTGCAGGGGTTTCTGCAACAGAAGCACCATGCTCCACGAGCTCGTCACACTGCAATTGAAGTTTTCAAGTCACAACATACGGTAGAGGTTTAGCCTAAGCTCAAGCTCAACTACAGACCACGTGGAGATTTTCAGTGACGATAACAGGAACACACTGAGCTTTCCATGGAATAAAATTTGAATTAGGTTAACTAGCAGGTTGGTTCTTGAAACCCAAAAGCAATGTGGCAATGTGTTGCTTATTCAAATTTGAAAAGATTCTAACTTTAATGCAAATTTTAATTTCTCAAATAATAATGGATTGCTCCTTACATTACAGTTTTCAGTGCCCCACTCAAATCCATGTGTGCATTCTACAATGATTTAACTCACTGATTAGGTGCAAAAATTATATGTAACCCACATAAAACATTAACACAACTAGTACCTTAATTTTATGCAGACCACCTTATCTACAACTTCTTTTAAAAGGTTGCAAGCAAATAAATGTAGGCAAAAACTATTATTACGACCAACTTTTTCTATAATACTTGAAGTCCAGAGTTACTTACACCAAGCAGGAAAATTTTCAAATAAGCCACTCTGTTTAATATGATGAGACAATTATATACGTAAATTAACAGCCGAACAACTTTGCATGAAAAAACCGAGAAGAAATTACTTCCAGATAGATAGCTCGAAAAATACACAAGTACATACATACATTTAGATAAATGTTCTCTTGTCAGAATCCCAGATTAATATTTGTTTGAATGTACGCCCAGATTCTCAGTCCATCAACATATGTTAGCACTTGGCATTCTTACATGTATACATACATACATACATACATACATACATACATACATACATACATACATACATACATGATTTAGTAGACAAACTTGGCTCTTGAATTCATACGGTATGTAACAACAGTAACCAGTGATGATTATAACATCAAGCAACATTCAAACGAATAAGTATCTTCTTCAATAACAACAATAAGTACCTTAGAGAGGGTCCTGTTCCAAACGGTGACCTTGAAGCCATGGCGAAGCAGATTCATGGACATGGCTTTCCCCATTATTCCCAGCCCCAAAAACCCGACCTCCATCTCTCTCTCTCTGTTTCTCTCTATGTCTCTCTCTTTCTCGCCAACAAATAAGAAAACCCTCAACCTCAATATAAAAATAAGGAGTGTCAGCAATTATATCGAGATATTCACTGTATCATCATCAAGCAGACATTGAAATGAAGCTCAATTTCAATTTTAAAACAAAAGAAATGGCAAATATAAAGGTTGAAATGAAAGCCAATCGTGGGATGCTCTCCTGTCGTTTTATGGACGGGTGGATGCGGTTCCACGTCAATCCCTGATTCTTCTGTTTGTCTCCTCACTTCCCCCACTAATCTTGGGAGGCAGCCACTTGCAGCCGTCCACGTTGCTGCTGTTCTGCATCTTTCTTTCTTTTTGTCCTTTTTTGTTTTGTTTGAGTTCTGCGTATTTATTTATTTATTTATTTATTTATTTATTTATTTATTTATTTCAGTGTTTTAGTGTGGCAACTTTATTGTTAATTAGTTCACTATTTTTTATGTTTTATACAAACCGATATTGGAAGATGGAGAAATCGAACCTAAGACTTAGGACATAAAGATATAAAGTTTAAAGCAAGAAAACAAGATTACTACAAGGTCCAACTAATTATCAGGTTTTAAATTTTCACCAAAAAAAAATTATCAGGTTTTAAACGAACTTTAAAAGGTTAATAATACTTTAAATTACAGTGCCACGAAGGAAAAGATTTGAGTAACCAACCAATCTGTGCCGCGAAGGGAAATATTTGGGTAACTGACTGAACCTGCTGGAATTTGTCGTCGTGAAAGGAAGGTCGGAGTAGCTAACTGAGCCGTCGGAATTTGTTGCATGATGAGTGACCAATTAGTCTAGCTAGCCGACCGGTGAGTGTTGCGTAGATACAGCTGCACCAAAATAGATTCAACTGCATCCTCAACTTGTGATACTCGCAAGTGCACGAACCGTTGGTAGTTTAGCGTATGTAAGTGCGAGGTCGATTCCACAGGGATTGGTGATTGAATGATCCAATTTAGTTTTCCTACACAAAACAAAAATGAAAACAAAAGAAACAAAACAAGAAGAAAGAATGTACAACACTTGAGAACATGGAGAGTTTTTGGAGAGAAAGAGAGAGGTGTTTGAGAGTTTGGGAATTTGGGAATTTGGAGGAAGGTGTTTGGGAAGCTTGAGGATTTTGGAAGGGAAAGGAAGGTGTTTGTGAAGTGCTTGAGACATGGAGACTTTTGGAAGAGAAGGGAAATGTGTTTGGGAAATTTGGAGAAGGGAGGAGAAAGTGTTTGGAAAGTGTTTGAGAATTTGGTGAAGGAATGGGAGAAGTGTTTGGGAACTTTGAGAATCTTGGAAGAGAAAGTGTTTGGAGAACATGGGGAATTTGGAAGAGTAAGGAAAGTGGTGTTTGGGAACTTTGTGGATTTTGGAAGAGAGTATTTGAGGACTTTGAGAATTTGGAAGGGAATGTGTTTAAGAACATGGGGAATTTGGAAGAGAATGGGAATTGTGTTTGGGAAATGTTTTAGAGCATGGAGAACTTTGAAAGAGAATAGAGAAGTGTTTGGAGAATTTATAGAAGAAGAGAAAGGAAAAATGCTTGAGATTTATAGTATTAGGATCTTGTTACAACAATTGAGAACTACAAAGGGAAACTAAGAGAATTTGAGAGAGAGAAGGGAAGGGAGCTCTAGAGAAGTGCTTGAGAGCTCCCCCCCTTGGGGTGTGTTTACAAGCTTAGAGAACTTCCCTATTTATAGGCCTAGGGGAAGTGAAAATCTGAATTCAAAAAGACTAATGCATACAACACTTGAATTATAAAATCTGAAATGGTTGATGCACTTGAATAAGAAAATCTTGAATGGTTGATGCACTTGTATTAGAAAATCTTGAATTGGTTGATGCACTTCACCACTAAATCCCACCAGCAGCCCTAGCTCATCTTCATGTCACCATGACCAAGCTTCCAACCAGAAATGATAGCTCATGCCTAGCTCACCATGACCAAGCATCCAACCAGCACATGCTGAGGTCAGCATGACCAGCAACTTCAAGGGCTTACAACTTGGGCTTCTCTTAATCAAATTAGGACTTTAAGCATTCGAAATTGAAGTTCAGAATGTATTCTTTCCAGCCATATGTTATTTGGGCCAATCCAAGGTCGGAGGAAGAAGTTAAGGCCAAAACAAATTGCTAACTCATTTTCCGCGCTGAAAAAAATCCATCATGAGCATGGCTCTGTGTTTGCTAGGTAAAGGACTCCAGATTTATCCAATGAGGATGAAATTTGGATATGTTATAGTACACACCAATTGGAACAACTTTCATGAAGAATGTGGCCTCATTCGAGCTATGTAGGTTGCTGAAACAAAGCTTGAAATGTGACCTACAGAACTGGACTGGCAGGGGGCTGTAGCCAAAATGAGTTTGTCTTTAAGCTCTTTATCAATTCATCCAAATTAGGCCTTAACATGCTTGAATTGCATGAATTATGTTCTCCAAAGCCATCATTGTTACCTAAAGCTCAATTAACTGAAAGATAAACACAAAAATGATTAAAAGCACAAGTTTAACTCAAAAACATAACCAAATCATAAGCTAGAAGGGTAAGAAATAATATACAATTATGAACCAATCAAATACCCCCAAACCTAGATTTTGCTAGTCCTCGAGCAAAACAAAAAGGAAAACACAGATAAAAACAAAATAAGAAGTTAACTAGACCACTTTCGTAGGTAACTCGATTGTATTTAGCATATGCAACAAGCCTTTAAACCTCTAGGCATCCCTAGTAGGAGGAGTTGTGTCTCCTGAGGGTTTAACAGAATTCAGAATACCCACAAACGTTTTTCTAACTCTACAAAACAAAATGGTTAGAAAACTTAAAGGATTGTTAGTCTTTAAGCAAAACCAAAACCAAAAACAAAAACAAACATAATTACATTAACAAAAACAAAAACGAAAACAAAACACACAAAAAAAACAATTACAAAAATAAAAAGAACTCAAAACAATCTTTCCGAACATTTTCTAAAGAGAAATGACTCATGCACATGACTTAAACGCCTTAACAATGAAAGCTCAGTTTTAGACAATATTTACAAAGCAGCAAAGTTCTAAACACAATATGCTCAAAGTGTAGTAGTGTGATAGCCAAATACAACAAATTCCCCAATCTTAGTTTTCATACAATTTCAAAAATCATACAAAGCATAAGTTCAACTTCAAATCTCACCAAAGTTGTCCTCTCACAAATGAATCACTCAGAAGAGGGCTATAATGCATCACTCAGTTATAAACATGCGAATATAGTTAAACCATAAGGACTTAACTCGAAATAGAAAGATGAAGAACTTGCATTAATATGATCTCAAGAAGGATGCCAAACACTTAAAAGTAAGAAAATGGATGCAATTCAACCACATGACATTTAAGATCAATTTAGGTCTTTAACATAGGTTGTAATGGGGCCAAGGGTGTAAGGTGAGTAAGAAATGAAAGGTATGGATAATATAAAGTCCAAGGAACTCGCAATGTAAGAGCACAAAACAATTGTTTACAAGACTTCGAATCATCACGAATAGATTTTTTTTCTTTTACATGATCAAAACTCCTTATACCTTCATTTACAATGATTCATACTCCTTTCCTTTAATTGAACAAACACCAATTTATTTTGAAGGCAAAAAAATGAAATTTTCAATCAACCACCACTTTTCTCTTTTCTTTCACCAATTGTGTGATTTTTTGTTTTTTGTTTTTTTTTTCCGAAATGTAACACATCTTCCCAAACTTAGCATGAAAAACACATCCCAATTAAAGCTCATAAGTTCCTTAGAAAGGTAAATATTTGTTTTTCGGGCTAAGGCGAGGAAATAAAATTGGTAAATGAAAGAAAAGGTTTACATGTAGGCTCAAAATGGTTAACAATGGAAAATCATGCTTAAGCATGCATAAGGTTAGCATGAAAGGCATAAACGATCCAAAGAGGGCCTTAATATCACTTCTTAAATGTCATGAAATCAAATTGCATAAGAATGAATGAGTTTTAAGTGTTCAACCAAATCAATGAATAATGAGATCAAACAACAACTTAGATGACAAGAAAATAAGAGTATGTATATAACACTCATGAATTGAAGTACAAGGCTCAAAAGCTCACTTTATATGGTTGGTTATATAAGTCTAATTTATGCTTCATACAATTCTTTAGATCATGCAAATCCTTTAATTGGAAAATTATGAAACAAATGGCAAGTGTAAAGAAGGTTTCAAGCATATCATGTTAGAACAATGTCAAATCAAATTTTTTTTTTTTTAATAATTTAAATTTTTTTAAAAAAAAAAATTAATTTTTTTTAATAAAATAAAATGAAATACAATTTTTATTTAAGTCATGCAAACATTTATCACAATCTCATCAAATATTGTTCGGAAAGTGATTCAAAAACAAAACAAGACTCAAATAGAAGAAAAACAAGAAATTTTTATTTTTATTTTTTAATTAAGAAAAAAAAATAATACATGCTAAACTCCAATACCCCCAAACCTAGAAATGAACATTGTCCTCAATGTTTAAAAATTAGCCACAAACAATGTCATAACAACAAATGAAAGGTATGGATATAAAAAATCACAAAACATACAAAAATAAAATAAAACAATTACAAAATAAAAATTACAAAACAATCAAACAAATATAAAATATAAAATATAAAATAAATAAAAAACGAAACAGTAAAACACTCAAAACAGTAAGCCCTAACAGATAGTCTTACACAAACTGAAACCCAAACAATTGAAAGCCCAACCCAAAATGAAATTAACCCAACAACGGTAAAACCCGACCCAACATGAAATCTGAAGCCCACACATGTTTTAATTTTAATTATAATTTTTTTAATTTAAGATCAAACGTGAATTGGATTCTGAAACATGGGTCCTAATTTCGTCTCGGTTCAGTGTAAGGGACCAACAGACAGGGCGAGACACATGTCGACGCATAGAGGCGCCGCAGACTCCACAACCAGAAATTACGGGGCCATGGAAAGGGGCGACGACTTTGCTGAACGCGTCCGTTCAGACAAAGCAAGTCGTGACAAATGAGTTGGAAACGGTTGGAAAGTGAGATGGTTGTGGGACTCGAGGAATGCTGGAGATTCAGAAAATGCTCAGATGCTGCACTGGCTAGGGTTTTGTGAAAGACTATGTCTATAAGAAGGAAAAAGGAGGGGGGAAAAACAAAAAACACAAACTTAGAAACACACAAAAGAGAAAACAAGCAAGAAAAAGAAAAAGAAAAGTGAGAAATCAAATGGCTTCTTCCTACCCATTTTCGTTGGATCTCAACCTAGCTCCACCGACTCAAACACGAGGCCAAGCAGGAGCACCAGTATGGATGCCCTACTTTGCCTCCGCACGGGGCCTGTGACCGTCAATGACTCAATACTCCTGGACAACGATGTTGCCATTGGAGTTGGCAGAAATTTGGTGACTCCTAAAGATATACGTGTGTTCGGGACAAGGGATGACAACCGGGTCATGAGTGATGCCCTGGCACTGAGCATGCAGAGTAGCAGCATGTGTCGCAAGTTTGGTTCATCGCCTACTTGCGAAGTCCCATGAGGTAGAGGTGCTGAAAGGTCAGTGAGCGGCGGAGCACAGTATGGTTGAAGAGTGTCAGAGTGCTATACAAAGCTTGAAAAGGGAGCGGTCAAGGATAGTGGAGGTGAATCGACACCAGCTAGAAGTGTTGCGGGACGAGAATAAAAACCTAACAAAGATTGTAGAGTTGTACTCTCGCGACATTCGAAAACAGCTGGAAGACCTAGACCGACCGGGCAAACGCAAGAAACCAGATTGCGAGAAAAGTTATACCTGAAGCTAAGATTGCGATCTTTGGGAGCTCAAGTGATGAGCCCCAAGAGGCTGTGCGTGAAGCCCCGAAGAGGGACAGCCAGAGGGCCAAACTCAAAGCTCCTATGGTCGAGACACCGAGCGCCCAGAAGAAATGATTTCAGTTTTTATTTATTTAATTTTAAAATGTATGTGTGTTTTTTTTTTAAATTTTAATTAGGAAATAAAAACGTTATGTTATTTCAAAGAGACAATTGACCATAAATTTAAAGAACGACGATCAACAAAAAACATGAAAACCCAAACATGCATTTTTATTTTTAGTTAAGTAAACACACAAGTAACTGCTTCTTCTTTTAAGAGAAAAACTTAAGGATGACCAGTTAAGGGCCTCAGAAAACACAGCCAGGGGGTCCGGGAAGGTTGGAGGGGTCACAATGGTCCCTCTTAAAACCCAAACTTCTTAGACACCGAAGGTGCCGCCTAAAGAACTCCTAGACACTGTATAGACTGCGGTTGCTCACTGGAGTTACCAAAAATTTAGCTCCTTCAAAGAATATCCTATGAGTTTTAAATTATGCTACCTAATTAAATAAAAACAAAATAAAAATAAAAACTGAAATAAACACACAATTCAAACAAGAATTTAAAAGAAGAGTTGAGATTCTTGCACCAGGTGTCCAAGACGCATCTTTAAATTTGTCTCTTCTTCAACTTAAATTCTTGAGAAACCTGACAAACAAGAAGAAAACAATTGAAAATAAAATAAAATAAATTAAAATAACAATTGAAAAAGCAAAAACACAAACATCAGAAAAAAACAGGGATGCAAAAGTAAGTGAAAGTGTAGACATGCTCCCTTTTTTTAAAAAACGCAGGATAGCACCCTCGAGATCTGAAGTGCTTTCGGCTACCTCGTCTGCATAAGTCTATTTAAACTCATCTCGGTGAAGTAGAAGAGTACCCCGCATTTCTTCCTGCAAATTCAGAGAAAACATCAAAAAATCCAAAAACAAAATAATGGCATCTTCATACACTCACCTTCATGATCTCAACCTTGAATTGTCCCTTGCGCCACCGAATGCGCAGATAAGGGCTCCTACAAACCATGTCTTCCCAAACTCCACATATCATCACGGTACGGCCTCAAACTTTGCTGAGGCAATACCGAACCTTTCTGAGGCAGTGTGTCGAAACAGAGCTGTGCTGCTAGGAGGCATGATTGGCAGCAAGCTCACACCGACGGATCATCTTCATGTGGAGCAGAGGTCTGACAAGGCAGCGGTGGAGGAGTCCCACAACTTAACTGTGCTCCACGCGGTCTCGGCTACCAACTTGAGCATGTGATTATTGGCGAGGACACGGGAGTGTGCCGCGCTGAGCGAGGAAGTAGCTTCCTTGAAGGCTATGGTGGCGGACTTGCCAGAAGCGGCTCTCCTGTGCCAATCAGCACGTGGAAGCACTGGAGAGAAAAAATGAGGACCATGTGGAGCTGCTGCAGATTCTGCAAGTAAGAGATAACAGAGGCATGCCATGAAGATGAAGATGAAAATGAAGAAGAAGAAGAAGAAGTTGTTGTCGTTGTTTTTTTTTTTTTTTTTTTACTTTTTTACTTTTTACTTTGTTTGTAATGCAGTGTTTGAAGTGAAATAAAAATGTGTTTTTAACACTCAGAAATAAACTAACTAACCACACCACGTAAATAAATACATAAACTAACTTAACAAAACAAAAAAAAGAAAACAAAGAAGTTCCAAATTGATTTTTTTTAATTTATTATTATTTACAACTAACTGACCACACAAATGAAGAAAAAACAAAGAAGTTCCAAATTGCAATTTACAAGGAAAATAAATAAAAACTCAAATTTCAAAATTTTTTAATTTTTAAATTTTTTTTTTTTTTTTTAAAATACACAAATATACAAGCAACTCATGGATGACCAGTTAAGGGCCTCAGAAAAACACAGCCAGGGGATCCGGAAAGGTTGGAGGAGTCACAAAGGTCCCACTTAAAACCTAAACTTCTTAGACACCGAAGGTGTCGCCTAAAGAACTCCTAGACACTGGATTGACGGAGACGCTCATTGGAGTTACCACAAGTCAGCTCATATAAAAAATATTTTTAATTTTTTTTATAAAAAAAACAGAAATTTAAAATAATAACAAGTAAAGAGAAAGGATTGAAATGCTCCCCCTTGAAGCGATTAGGTCGAGCGTGATGCATTTGGAGGTCGCGACTTCTCCCACTACTCCACACTCCCCATTCTTATGATTGAGGTTACCATTTCTCTCCATTTTTATTAAGCTGACATTACTTGCTAAAACAAACACAGAAAACTTGAAACAGAATTAAAGGATTAGGAAATAAAAACTAAAATGGAAAGGAAAATCAACACACGTCCAATTTCATGCTTTAAAGTAATAAGTATCAAAGTAAATCAAACTAGCTTATGAAGTTCGTTCTTTCTCAAATATGATTATCCATATGGTGTGTGGTTTTAATCAAGTATTCAGAAAAAGCATTTAGCTATGGTGTTTAGTCTAAACACAAATTCCGAACCCATTAAGAACAAGAAGAACAATAGAGAACCAAGTAGAATTTAAACATGGTGTTTGTCTTCAATATCTACCCATTCATTCACTAATCAGTTCAAGAGTCATATGGTGTTTATGTAAACTTGAACAAGATATTTAATTAAGAGCAAGTGAATGAAACCATAAACTAGAAATAATCAACATGCTACTTGAACCTTTTTGTTTTTGGGTGTGGTGTAAGCTGGGACTCAAACCCAGTTCTCTTGCTTGTCAGGCAATTGTCCTTGTCAGTTGGACTACAAACACAACTTGTCAATTAACCTCATTAACTTTAAAACATGAAACTGTCCAGTTATACAAAAGATAAAAATAAATAAAAAGTAGAAAAACCAAATAGAATCAAACAATGTTACCGATCCCGGCAACGGCGCCAAAAACTTGTTGCGTAGATACAGCTGCACCAAAATAGATTCAACTGCATCCTCAACTTGTGATACTCGCAAGTGCACGAACCGTTGGTAGTTTAGCGTATGTAAGTGCGAGGTCGATTCCACAGGGATTGGTGATTGAATGATCCAATTTAGTTTTCCTACACAAAACAAAAATGAAAACAAAAGAAACAAAACAAGAAGAAAGAATGTACAACACTTGAGAACATGGAGAGTTTTTGGAGAGAAAGAGAGAGGTGTTTGAGAGTTTGGGAATTTGGAGGAAGGTGTTTGGGAAGCTTGAGGATTTTGGAAGGGAAAGGAAGGTGTTTGTAAAGTGCTTGAGACATGGAGACTTTTGGAAGAGAAGGGAAATGTGTTTGGGAAATTTGGAGAAGGGAGGAGAAAGTGTTTGGAAAGTGTTTGAGAATTTGGTGAAGGAATGGGAGAAGTGTTTGGGAACTTTGAGAATCTTGGAAGAGAAAGTGTTTGGAGAACATGGGGAATTTGGAAGAGTAAGGAAAGTGGTGTTTGGGAACTTTGTGGATTTTGGAAGAGAGTGTTTGAGGACTTTGATAATTTGGAAGGGAATGTGTTTAAGAACATGGGGAATTTGGAAGAGAATGAGAATTGTGTTTGGGAAATGTTTTAGAGCATGGAGAACTTTGAAAGAGAATAGAGAAGTGTTTGGAGAATTTATAGAAGAAGAGAAAGGAAAAATGCTTGAGATTTATAGTATTAGGATCTTGTTACAACAATTGAGAACTACAAAGGGAAACTAAGAGAATTTGAGAGAGAGAAGGGAAGGGAGCTCTAGAGAAGTGCTTGAGAGCTCCCCCCCTTGGGGTGTGTTTACAAGCTTAGAGAACTTCCCTATTTATAGGCCTAGGGGAAGTGAAAATCTGAATTCAAAAAGACTAATGCATACAACACTTGAATTATAAAATCTGAAATGGTTGATGCACTTGAATAAGAAAATCTTGAATGGTTGATGCACTTGTATTAGAAAATCTTGAATTGGTTGATGCACTTCACCACTAAATCCCACCAGCAGCCCTAGCTCATCTTCATGTCACCATGACCAAGCTTCCAACCAGAAATGATAGCTCATGTCTAGCTCACCATGACCAAGCATCCAATCAGCACATGCTGAGGTCAGCATGACCAGCAACTTCAAGGGCTTACAACTTGGGCTTCTCTTAATCAAATTAGGACTTTAAGCACTCGAAATTGAAGTTCAGAATGTCTTCTGTCCAGCCATATGTTATTTGGGCCAATCCAAGGTCGGAGGAAGAAGTTAAGGCCAAAACAAATTGCTAACTCATTTTCCGCGCTGAAAAAAATCCATCATGAGCATGGCTCTGTGTTTGCTAGGTAAAGGACTCCAGATTTATCCAATGGGGCTGCAATTTGGATATGTTATAGTACACACCCATTGGAACAACTTTCATGAAGAATGTGGCCTCATTCGAGCTATGTAGGTTGCTGAAACAAAGCTTGAAATGTGACCTACAGAACTGGACTGGCAGGGGGCTGTAGCCAAAATGAGTTTGTCTTTAAGCTCTTCATCAATTCATCCAAATTAGGCCTTAACATGCTTGAATTGCATGAATTATGTTCTCCAAAGCCATCATTGTTACCTAAAGCTCAATTAACTGAAAGATAAACACAAAAATGATTAAAAGCACAAGTTTAACTCAAAAACATAACCAAATCATAAGCTAGAAGGGTAAGAAATAATATACAATTATGAACCGATCAGTGAGAGAGAGAGGAGATATTTCTCAAGTGTTTTAGAACAAAAATGAATTTCAAGCAAGGATTGGTCAATTCCAAATTTAGTTGAAAGTAGAGCCACAATAAGCAAACAAGCAACCAGTTTGTAGAAAACACTACTCATAAGAGTAGCTCCAACGAGGAGCTGGGACATGGGTTGGGGGGAGAAAAGAAAAAATGGTGTTCCAGCGGTGAGCCCGGGCCCAGGCAGGGGGAGTGGGTTCCAGCAAGTTCGGGCTGTCCCGAATGCCAGTTCAGCTGGAGGTCCAAAACGAGGGGTGCTGACATCAGCAACAAATTTTTTTTAAAAAAATTCGAAAAACAAAACAAAAAAATTCAGATTTTTTTAAATAAATATTTAGTCATATTTTTCACTTCCCACACCAAAAATCTTTTTAAAATTTTTTATCCAAATTAATTATTAAGGTAAAAAAATTTGTGAAAAAAAATCAAAAAAATGAATAGTAATTGCCCTTAGCCATGGCAACGAATGAAAACACAAAATACTATTTGCAAGGGGAATAGTGGCTGTCCTAGCTCCCCCCTTACCATGGCTAAGGGCAAATGGGTGGAGTAAGAGCAACTCCAACAAGGAGGTGGGACACGGGCTGGGGGGGGGGGGGGGGAAAAATGCTGTTCTCAGCAGTGAGCCCAGCTTCGGGCGGGAGTGGGTCCCAGCAGTCGGGTTGGCCCCGAGGTCCAAAACGAGGGGTGCTAACGTCAGCAACAATTTTTTTTTTTTTTTTTTAATCGAAAAAATTCGGATTGTTTTTAAATAAATACTTTAGTCACATTTTTCACTTCCCACACGAAAAATCTTTTTAAAAAATTTTGTCCAAATTAATTATTAAGGTAAAAAAATTTGTGAAAAAATCAAAAAAATAAATAGTAATTGCCCTTAGCCATGGCAACAGGTGGAAACACAAAATACTATTTGCAAGGGCAATCACTATTCACATAAATAGTGGCTGCCCTAACTCCCCCTTGCCATGGCTAAGGGCAAATGGGTGGAGTCGCTCTAAGTGCATTTTTAGAAGCACTTATATTGGAATAAAGTTTTTTTTTTTAATTAAAAAAAAATAGGTGATTCATAAAGAGCACTTAGAAAGAGCTTTTGTGACCCATAAGTACTTACAAGTTTTTTCTGCCAAAAATTATCAGAAGCTAATTTTATGGTCAAAAAGCAATTACAGGACCCAAGTACAAAAACCGAATAAAAATAACTGACCCTAGATTATTGAGATCAAACTGTAAATATTATGTCAGAGAGAGTTCGATAATAAGCTGCAAACCTGTAATCAGTATTAGTAATAAATAAATAAATAATAGGACTCAAGTTGTGCTCATTGGTCCAATAAAATACAGGAGTTACAAAACTGGGATGTTAAACGTGACACTCAATCAACTCTTCCAGAAGCATTGTAGCATCTCTAGTGTGGTTTAGGAACATAGCCATCAACAGCAAAGTTTCGGGTGGCAGCAGGAATAGCTAAACGAATTCCATCAAGTTCAGGTTTTGCAATCACTTGACAACCCAAGCGAGAACTACAATGTCACAAACATATATTTTAGTATGAACCAAATGCAAGAAAAATTCCACACGAAAATTTGTTAACCTACGTTTCTGTAAGCCCAAAGGCCAAGTCCAACATATCATTTTCCTCATCAGTTGGGTCTTCTAATTTGTTGTAATAGTCCATATCCTGCAGGATGATTCTACAATTAGCTCCATATCCTGCAGGATGATTCTTCAGTTCTATTAAAACCAAATTTAAGTTCAAAAAGCATATTTCTTTGTAATGTAAACAACGTACCATGACAATCACATGGCATGTTGAACAGGCAAGTGAACCTTCACACGCTCCTGATATGAGAGAAGCAACAGAGCATCAGATTCTGCAAATATGATTAAAGAACTATTTGACATAGTAGTGACTATCTCTCTTGTGGTTCCAAACAACTAAGTTTGATCCATTTTAAGAAATAAGTATGCAACAATACAGCTGAGAGGGAGGGGAGGTCACCCAATGTACAGTCCAAAGCAACCAATAAGTATTTGCCAATCTATTTGACAAAGGCCTATGCTATCAGTACTATCAGTAGAAAGATGCATGAAAATGATGAAACTTTAAACAAGTGATTCCAGTAAAACAATTGTCCAGGAGACAACAGCAATTGATGGAACAGACTTGGGTTTAAGATCAAAAAGACTATTAAATAAGCAACAGAACCTTGCCTTCAAGATCTATATCATTTTCATGGGCAGCTTCTAGCATAGACATTCCAGTAGGAACCTTAATATGTATTTCCTCTCCATCCTTATCAACAAATGTCACAGATATCCTGCAAATAAATCATCTGTGTGTGAAGAAACAACATAATAATCTTACATCAGATCTCAACTCAAAGGAGAATTAGGGCCATGAGGTGGTCCTAATTGACATATGGAAAAACATTGCTAAAGCTAAACCAATTTGCAATTAATTTTGCACAAATAAATGCAGAAATATATGTTTAATCCGTGCATGTGCATTTGACTGCTTTCTTTCACTATTATTATCCTCCCCTGAATCTATCTCCTCACATCATTGCTGATCACAATTTTTAACTCATTAGCGTTAAACCATTTAAACCCAAAAGAACTTACTTTTCTTTCTGCTCAATCCTTTCATTTGAAGAATCGCTGGCACTAACGGTAGAAAAAAGATGATGCTTGTGAAATATGGCTCCCCGCAACAACTTAGTTTCTGACTGTTGATCAAACTGTTCATAAGACAAAGAAACCATAAATATAAGAACAAAAACATGAATGCACCTACGCAAGCTCATTCTACTAAAGAACATAAATGTAAAAACTACTCAACACTTCACATTAATCATCCTTGAACCCACGTATCACAATTCAAATATGATTTCAGTTCCCAACTTCTTCAGAAAATAGCTAAAATAATACGAAGAATTTGAAAATGTCATATATGCCTTCATTTAGAATTTAAAATGGTCTTGCCAATTCTCAAATTGCTTGCCCAAATTATATCATTAAACCGACTTTGTTTTATTAAATTTATTTCCATTGTTCTTAAATGTTGACCTAAGTTTAGTAACATAATGAAACATGACTAATTCACTCATAATGATAAAGACTACCTTTTTACAAATAAAACTTAACTTGGAATGAATACAGTCCATTTAACTTCAAAATTTGCAAGGCACTCTACAGTGTCCTAGGTCTGCAAGAGTATCTCATTCTATACCATATAACAAAGAATCATGCACACTATGTGACATTAAGAGGAAAAGAATGACGAGAGATAGTAGTTAATATCACTTGGGCTTCTCAAATGTCAAATGTAATATAACAAGTAATGGTTTCTAATATAGTAATATGGCACCACCAATAAATGAAGGAAGAAAGCATATATGGTTCAGGCTCTCCTTTCCTACCCTATAATTCTCAAAGGACTAAACTTTGCCGACAGCCACCCATTATTTGAAGACAGAAGTAATCACTAAAAAACAATAAGAAGATCCAGAATAATTCAATTTGTGGCATTTCATTAAATGGTTTTGTTTAAATGTTCTTTTTCTTCAACCCTTCATGATGTACTGATTGATAGACCTAAAACTTAAGCATCCAGGATGAATACAAGAAACAAAATGTTACACCAACTAGCAAATTCTATCAGAGGAGGAAACTGACCAGAGGTTGCAAGTATTGGTTGTAACAACTACTCGTATTGTATCCTGCTCTGCTTATGGATGTGGGTTTGCCTGCAGATTGCAAAAGAAGGATGCAATTGGAACCAACCATATGAGAATGACAAGTAGAAGAAAAATACTCGATAAAAAATGGGATTTCTTTTAACAATGTGAGCTTCCAACAGACAGACATTAGCTAAATAAACAGTTGTAAATTTCAGTGCATACCTTCGGAGAGTTGTTTGAGTATCAAAACTCCGATTCTTGAAACTCTAGAAGCAAACATAATAATTGTCGAACCTCTCCTCTTACTAAACCCTAAACTCCAACAGAACAACTGCAAACACAAAACCAGCTCTCCTCTTATAATTCTTTTCTTGTTTTTCTCAAATGACAGAGAAGAAGAAAATGAAAAGAGAAGTAGTGGGCTCTAGAAACAAGCATAACAATTGGGCAATTCGTCAAAGTAAAAGATGGCTGGGCCTCAGAAGATTTTATGGGCCAAGAAAGATGTTAGATGAGAATGGGCCTCAAAAGTGATAGTGAAGTTCCTACTTGGTTTATTTATGGTTAAGCCAAGCCCAAAACTTCTCTCTCCTCTCCCCAGCTGACGGATTATATTTGAATTATAGCCGTTGGGATCTCAACGGCTACTTTTCTCTTTTCTTAAATTTTTGTTGCCAATCAACGGCTACTTTTCTAATACAGAGTTCTTTAAAACTTGAATATAGCCGTTTAGAAATTTCATTGTGATAAAGCTGGTCATCCGCTTAGCTCTTTGTTGCATTTGATTTGAAAGTGAAGAAAGAACCTGAGATATCTTGCAGCTGATTGATTTCTTGCCTAATTCTCGCTCATTCCCAAAAATAAGCAACCGAAGTGCTTGCAGCTCCTCCAACTCTGTATTTGGCAAAGGTAGGCAAAAATTCTCTGCAAACTAATCCATTTCGACAATTTCCTTTATATAGTAGTAGCTAGTTCGATGAATTAAAAAGGCAATTTTTGAATCTGGGTATAAATTATAATCTAGTTTTGTTTAATTTGTTCAAATCAATTAAAAATGCAGGATCTTTGGCTGCCAACAAACTTAAAAGGAAAGGAAAGGGAAGGAAAAGAAAAGGCAAGAAAGATGAACGACCTGATGAAAAAATCCTTCACCAACTACGTGGATCTAAAGAAAGAGGCTATGAAAGATTTGGACCTTGAAGCTGGGCATAATAATGTGGAGATGTCATCTTCCACGGCCCATATGCACACCGACCTTGGTCTGTTCTTGGAAGAGGCCGAGAAGGTGAAGCAGGAGATGGGTTCTGTCCGGGACATTCTGGGGCGTCTACAGCAAGCCAACGAGGAGAGCAAGTCCCTCCACAAGTCTGAGGCTTTGCAGTCCTTGCGCAGCAGAATTAATGCGGACATTATGACGGTGCTGAAGAAAACCAGGACTATCAGATCTCAGCTGGAGGACATGGACCGTGCCAACGCCGCCAACAGGAGGCTCTCCGCCTACAAAGAAGGCACCCCGATTTACAGGACCAGAATTGCCGTCACCAACGGACTGCGAAAGAAGCTCAAGGAGCTTATGATGGATTTCCAGGGCCTGAGGCAGAGGATGATGACCGAGTACAAGGAGACTGTGGGGAGACGCTACTTCACGGTGACTGGAGAGCACCCGGATGAGGAGGTTATCGAAAAGATCATCTCGAATGGGGATGGAAACGGGGGCGAGGAGTT
Source organism: Prunus fruticosa (assembly GCA_018703695.1). Classification (NCBI taxonomy): domain Eukaryota; kingdom Viridiplantae; phylum Streptophyta; class Magnoliopsida; order Rosales; family Rosaceae; genus Prunus; species Prunus fruticosa. The sequence goes on along the minus strand of CM031923.1, from coordinate 3,292,130 downwards.
TCTTGGGAAGGCCATACAAGAGCATGGGAGGGGAAAGGTGCTGGAAACTGTGGTGGAGATACAGGACAGGCACGACGCGGCGAAGGAGATTGAGAAGAGCCTGCTGGAGCTGCATCAGATATTCTTAGACATGGCTGTGATGGTGGAGGCTCAGGGAGAGCAGATGGATGATATTGAACACCATGTCATGAACGCTTCCCACTATGTGAAGGATGGAACCAAACATCTGACGACTGCCAAGGGATACCAGAGGAGCAGCAGGAAGTGGATGTGTATTGGAGTCATAATCCTGCTCCTGCTAATTCTTGTCATTGTCATCCCCATTGCCACTAGCTTCGCTAACTCTTGAATTCAATTGGCAGTACTTTGTGTTTGCTTCAATTGCTTGTGTTGAGGCCTTGGGGAGGATGTTAATGCTGTTTAGTTTCATCTGTGGACTTGTTCTTTTTCTTTTCTTTTTTGTTGGGTCAAATTTCATCTGTGAAGTTGGATATGTTGTTTTGGTTCATTCTTTTATTCATGGAAATATGTGTTGGAAATTGGCTCAAATGTAGAAGGTTTTTTGGAGTTGCCCCACATGTGAGTCAAAGTTAGTTGCCCATGTGAGTAAATGTTGGCTTACTATGAGGTCAAAAAGGGTGGATTGTTTGGTAGCCATCCATTGGTAAGTTTGGTAGCCAACAAATGAATAGTTGAAGCTGCATTCACACTCTTGCATTTTTGGCTATAAATTGGAAGCAAATGGTTTCATTTGAAGCATCCCACCAAGTGTTGAGTAGAAGAGAAAAATAGCAAGAAAGGCATCTTGCCAAAGAGAGAAATCTCTCTAATTGTTCTTTGCTTTGTATCATTGTTTTCTCTTTCAATTGTTGTGAGAGTGAGACTTGGGTGTATTTGGGGCTTTGGGTTTTCTTGAGTGATAAACACTTTGTATACTCTCTTTGATTATAGTGAATTACTCTGCGTCTTCAAACTGGATGTAAGCATTGCCGAACCAGGATAAATCTTGGTGTTCTTGTTGGTGTTGTTTTGTGTTCCATTTATCTCCTGCTAGTTGTTGTTTATTTTTCCACTCACAATTGGTTGACGCTTCCGCACAACAATATGATTAAAATTTTACTATTAGTATTTTAGTATCACTTAAGCGCAGAGCTAGAAAACTAAATTAACTGGGCATCTCATACAATATAAATAATTCCACCTAAACCCTAATATTATCTATATCTGTTTTGATATTGCTCACATTTCCCAACCAGACTAGACAAACCAACTGACTTGGCTAGCTCAGCTAAAATGTTGTCCCTATCGACTCCGCAAGGATATCAAAATTTGGAAGGTTGGACCAAAATTAGCATAGGCCAATATCCTAATTATTTGGGCAAATTCTATAAGCAACGAAGGCCCAATAAACAAAACCCCCTTCAAATGGCTAAACGTTGACCGAAGCAGTTAACCATGTCTAAGGCCCAGGGCCCATCGAACAATAGTCAACTCTAAATGATAAACATTGACCAACGCATGGTCAATCAAGCAGACCAGGACCCGTCGGACAGAATGTGGGTCTGATATAATGTAATTATAGCGAAGACTCTAGCAAGAACCTCTAAATGAGGACTTAATATGAGAACACCGTTGGATATATTCAACGGTTTCTGAAAAGCAATTCTAGCTGTAAATATTGCACTGGAACACTCCCCGTGTTATGCGCATGCTCTCTCCTCTCTCCCTCCAAAAATATCCCTCCCTCCAAAAACAATACTCTCTTGAAGAACACAATTTCTTTTCTGGTTTGGTATTCTCTTCCCTCCTTCCCTACGATCTACCACTGTAATTCTCTTTCTTTTTTTCTTCTTGCGCATGATCGGTGCATAATTACATATCATTTTGTACCATTTTAACTTATGATTTGGTTATGTTTTTGAGTTAAACTTGTGTTTTTAATAAGTTTTGTGTTTGTTTCAGTGTTATAAGCTTGAGACTCACTAATTGCATTTTGGAGACAAGTTAGCTCAAAACGGTGTCTGTAGATCAGTCAACTTCACGGATTGGACTGTACTTGCTCAAGAAGAACCAGATAATGAGCCATACATCATTAGAAAGATATGGAAGTCTATTTTCTGTAGAATTTTACGGTTCATGATTCCGAGTCTTCTAGAGAAAGTTATACATGTTTTGGCAACTTAAGGTCAAATTCGGCAACATCTGCGTTACTGGGCCAAAAATCACATTTGAAGGCCTTTCCGATTTTTCCTTGAGCTGGGCTGCATATTCTTGGAAAGATAAGACAAAGAGCTTCAAGATCCATATTTTTCCAGATTTTTCAGAATGAAGCCACAAGCCCAAAACGAGCCCACAAGCTGGCTGCAATGCATTGTCATGCATGACATAGGCATGATGAAGTGTTGTTGATTGTGGGAAAGTTTGGTGAAGCATATTCAATACCTATTTTTGAGTGGAATTTTCCAGCAGCCAAATGAATTAATTGAAGTTGAAGTGGATGATGCAACACTAAGCTTAATGACAAGAAGAATTGTTTTCAAATGCAATAGTGTGTTAGGTGAATTAAGTGTTGTAAGTTGGTGAAGTGAGTGTGGTTAGTGAACTCTATTGTATAATTCAGATTTTCACTTCCCCTAGGCCTATAAATAGGGAAGTTCTCTAAGCTTGTAATCACACCCCAAGGGGGGGAGCTCTCAAACACTTCTCTAGAGCTCCCTTCCCTTCTCTCCCTCAAATTCTCTTAGTTTCCCTTTGTAGTTCTCAATTGTTGTAATAAGATCATTTACTAAATTTTCTTTCTTCTAAATTCTCCAAACACTTTCTAAACACTTTCTTCTCCCTTCTCAAAGCTCTCAAACACATGCTCTTCCAAAATCTACAAAGTTCTCAAACACTACTTTCCTTTCTTCTCCAAAAGTCTCCATATTCTCAAACACTTCTCAAACACTTCTCCCATTCCTTCATCAAATTCTCAATGTTCTCAAACACTTCTCCATTCTCTTTAACATTCTCTAAGTTCTCAACATCCTCCAAGTTCTCAAACACATCTCTCTTCTCTTTCAAACATCCTCAAAGCTTCCCAAACACCTTATCTTTCAAATTCTCAAGTTCTCAAATGTTGTACAAAATCATTGTTTTATGTTCTTTTGTTTTCATTTCTATTTTGTGTAGGAAAACTAAACAGGATCATTCAATCACCAATCCCTGTGGAATCGACCTCGCACTTACATACGCTAAACTACCAACGGTTCGTGCACTTGCGAGTATCACAAGTTGAGGATGCAACTGAATCCATTTTGGTGCAGCTGTATCTACGCAACACACCCCAAGGGGGGAGCTCTCAAACACTTCTCTAGAGCTCCCTTCCCTTCTCTCCCTCAAATTCTCTTAGTTTCCCTTTGTAGTTCTCAATTGTTGTAATAAGATCATTCTACTAAATTTTCTTTTTACTAAATCTTCAAATACTTCCCAAACATTCTCTAATTCCTCAAACACATGTCTCTTCTCTTCTAAAATCCTCAAAGCTCTCAAACACTTCGTTTCTTCGAAAAGTCTCCAAATCTCTCAAACACTTCTCCCTTCTCTAAAGCTCCTAAACACTTCTCAAACACTTTCTTCTCCCTCCTCAAAGTTCTCAAACACTTCATTTCTTCCTCAAAGTTCTCTTAGTTTCCTTAATGTTTTCTTAGTCATAATTTATTTTTCTTGTAATGTAAATTCTTTCTTCTTGTTTTGTTTCTTTTGTTTTCATTTATGTTTTGTGTAGGAAAACTGAATTGGATCATTCAATCACCAATCCCTGTGGAATCGACCTCGCACTTACATATGCTATACTACCCAACGGCTCGTGCACTTGCGAGTATCACAAGTTGAGGATGCAGCTGAATCCATTTTGGTGCAGCTGAATCTACACAACAAGTTTTTGGCGCCGTTGCCGGGATCGGTAACATTGTTTGATTCTATTTGGTTTTCCTACTTTTTATTATTTTTATTTTTTGTATATAACTAGACAGTTTCATGTTTTAAAGTTAATGAGGTTAATTGACAAGTTGTGTTTGTAGTCCAATGGACAAGGACAATTGCCTGACAAGCAAGAGAACTGGGTTTGAGTCCCAGCTTACACAACACAAAAAAAAAAACAAAAGAGGTTCAAGTAGCATGTCGATTATTTCTTGTTTATGGTTTCATTCACTTGTTCTTAATTAAATATCTTGTTCAAGTTTACATAAACACCATATGACTCTTGGACTGATTAGTGAATGAATGGGTAGATATTGAAGACAAACACTATGTTTAAATTCTACTTGGTTCTTTATTGTTCTTCTTGTTCTTAATGAGTTCGGAATTTGTGTTTAAACTAAACACCATAGCTAAATGCTTTTTCTGAATACTTGATTAAAACCACACAGCATATGGATAATCATATTTGAGAAAGAACGAACTCTATAAGCTAGTTAGATTTACTTTGTTACTTGTTACTTTGAAGAATGGAAGTGTTGATTTTTCCTTTTCATTTTTTAGTTTTTTTTAATTTATTTTCTAATCCTTTTAATTCCGTTTCAAGTTTTTGTGTGTGGTTGTTCTAGCAATTTAAATAGCTCAATAAAAATGGAGAGAGATGGCAACCTCAATCATAAGAATGGGAAGTGTGGAGCAGTGGGGGAAGTCGCGACCTCCAAGTGCATCCATGCTCGACCTAATCGCTTCAAGGGGGAGCATTTCAATCCTTTCTCTTTACTTGTTATTATTTTAAACTTCTTTTTCTTTTTTATAAAAAATTAAAAAACAAATTAAAAAAGATTTTTTATATGAGCTGACTCGTGGTAACTCCAATAAGCGTCTCCGTCAATATCAGTGTCTAGGAGTTCTTTAGGCGACACCTTCGGTGTCTAAGAAGTTTGGGTTTTAAGAGGGACCTTTGTGACCCCTCCAACCTTCCCGATCCCCTGGCTGTATTTTCTGAGGCCCTTAACTGGTCATCCATGAGTTGCTTGTATATTTGTGTGTTTAAAAAAAAAAAAAAAAAAACCAAAAAAAAAAAATTTAAAAAAATTGAAAATTGAAAATTGAGTTTTTATTTATTTTTCCTGGTAAATTGCAATTTGGAATTTCTTTGTGTGGTCAGTTAGTTGTAAATAATAATAATTTTTTTTAAACTAAATCAATTTGGAACTTCTTTGTTTTCTTTTTTTTGTTTTGTTAAGTTAGTTTATGTATTTATTTACGTGGTGGTGTTAGTTAGTTTATTTATGAGTGTTAAAAACACATTTTTATTCAAACACTGCATTAAAAAAAAATAAAAAAAACATTCAATTAAATTTAATAAAAAATAAAAAAAACAACTTCTTCATCTTCATCTTCATCTTCATGGCATGCCTCTATTCTCTCTTACTTGCAGAATTTGCAGCAGTTCCACATGGTCCTCATTTTTCTCTCAGTGCTTCCACGTGCTGATTGGCACAGGAGAGCCGCTTCTGGAGGTCCGCCACCATAGCCTTCAAGGAAGCTACTTCCTCGCTCAGCGCGGCACACTCCCGTGTTCTCGCCAACAATCGCATGCATAAATTGGTAGTTGAGACCGCATGGAGCACCGTTAAATTGTGGGACTCCTCCACTGCAGCCTTGTTGGACCTCTGTGCCACATGCAGGTGATCTGCCGATGTGAGTTTACTGCCAATCATGCTGCCCAGCAGCACTGCTCTGTTCGGCACTGCCTCAGAAAAGTTCGGATTACCTCAGCAAAGTTTGAGGCCGTACCGTGATAATATGTGGAGTTTGGGAAGACAGGGTTTGGACGAGCCCTTATCTGCGCATTCGGTGGCGTAAGGGACAATTCAAGGTTAAGATCATCAAGGTGAGTGCAAGAGGATGTCATTGTTTTGTTTTTGGATTTTTTGATGTTTTTCTCTAATTTGCAGGAAGAAATGCGGGGTACTCTTCTACTTCACCGAGATGTGTTTAAATAGATTTATGCAGACGAGGGAGCCGAAAGCACTTCGGATCTCGAGGGTGCTATCTTGTGCTCTTTTCTCTCGGATCCCTTCATTTCCGGCGCAAATTGCGAGCGCGTTTTTAAAAAAAGGGAGCATGTCTACACTTTCACTTACTTTTGCCTCCCTGTTTTCTGATGTTTGTGTTTTTTTTCTTTTTCATTTGTTATTTTATTTTATTTATTATGTTTTGTTTTTCAATTGTTTTCTTCTTGTTTTTCAGGTTTCTCAAGAATGTAATTGCAAGAATAGACAAAATTAAAGATGCGTCTTGGACACATGGTGCAAGAATCCCAACTCTTCTTTTAAATTCTTGTTTGAATTGTGTGTTTATTTCAGTTGTTATTTATTTATTTATTTATTTTGTTTTTATTTAATTAGGTAGTATAATTTAAAACTCATAGGATATTCTTTGAATGAGCTAAATTTTTGGTAACTCCAGTGAACAACCGCAGTCTCTATACAGTGTCTAGGAGTTCTTTAGGCCGCACCTTCGGTGTCTAAGAAGTTCGGGTTTTAAGCGGGACCATTGTGACCCCTCCAACCTTCCCGAACCCCTGGCTGTGTTTTCTGAGGTCCTTAACTGGTCATCCTTAAGTTTTCTCTTAAAAGAATAAGCGTTATTCGTGTGTTTTCTTAACTATTAAATAAATAAATTTTTTTTATAAAAAAATCATGTTTAGGTCTTCGTGTTTTTGTTTGATTGTCGTTCTTTAAAATTAGGGTCAATCGTTTCTTTGAGATAACATAACGTTTTTATTTCCCAATTAAAAAAAAAAGACGAATACACTCTAAAATTAAATAATAAATAAAAACAGTAGAAATCATTTCTTCACGCGCTAGGTGTCTCGACCATAGGAGCTTTGAGTTTGGCCCTCTGGCTGTCCTCTTCCAAGGCTTCACGCACAGCCTCTTGGGGCTCGCCACTTGAGCCCCCAAAGATCACAATCTTAGCTTGAGCATAACTACTCTCGCGATCTGCTTGCTTGCGTTTACCCGGTCGGTCTAGGTCCTCCAGCTGCTTTCGCATGTCACGAGAATACAACTCTACCATTTTGATAGGTTTTTATTCTCGTCCCGCAATACTTCTAGCTGGTGTCGATTCACCTCCACTATCCTTGCCCTCTCCCTTTTCAAGCTTTTTATAGCACTCAGACACTCTTCAACCATACTTCGCTCTCCGCTAACTGACCTTTCAGCACCTCTACCTCATGGGACTTTGCAAGTAGGCGATGCCCCAAACTTGCAACACATGCTGTACTCTGCACGCTTAGTGCTAGGGCATCACTCGTGATCCGGTTGTCATCCCTTGTCTCGAACACATGTATATATTTAGGAGTTACTAAATTTCTGCCAACTCCAATGGCAACATCGTTGTCCAGGAGTATTGAGTCATTGACAGTCACAGGACCCCGTGCGGAGGCAAAGTAGGGTACCCATACCTGGTGCCACCTGCTTGGCCCCATGTCTAGAGTCGGTGGAGCTAGGTTGAGATCCAACGAAAATGGGTAGGAAGAGGCCATTTGATTTCTCACTTTTTCTTTTTCTTGCTTCTTTTCTCTTTCGAGTTTCTGAGTTGTGTTTTTTGTTTTTTCCCCTTTCTTTTTTCCTTCTTATAGACATAGTCTTTGACAAACCCTAGCCAGTGCAGCGTCCCAGTATTTCTGAATCTCCAGCATTCCTCCAGTCCCACCACCTTCTCTCTTTCCAACCACACCCAACTCATTTATCAAAGCTCAAAGCTCAAACACATGTCTCTTCTCTTCCAAAATCCTCAAAGCTCTCAAACACTTCATTTCTTCGAAAAGTCTCCAAATCTCTCAAACACTTCTCCCTTCTCTAAAGCTCCTAAACACTTCTCAAACACTTTCTTCTCCCTCCTCAAAGTTCTCAAACACTTCCTTTCTTCCTCAAAGTTCTCTTAGTTTCCTTAATGTTTTCTTAGTTGTAATTTATTTTTCTTGTAATGTACATTCTTTCTTCTTGTTTTGTTTCTTTTGTTTTCATTTATGTTTTGTGTAGGAAAACTGAATTGGATCATTCAATCACCAATCCCTGTGGAATCGACCTCGCACTTACATATGCTATACTACCCAACGGCTCGTGCACTTGCGAGTATCACAAGTTGAGGATGCAGCTGAATCCATTTTGGTGCAGTTGAATCTACACAACAGTGCATGCTCTCTCCTCACTCCCTCCAAAAACAGAAGCTCTGTTGAAGAACACAATTTTTTTTTCCTCTTCTGGTTTGATATTCTCCTCCCTCCCTCCCTACGGTCTACCCCTCTAATTCTCTTTTCTTGTTTGGTCATTCATACCTACAAAGCAAGTTTCATCTACCTCTGTAATTTATTTCTCTCTTTTCATTTGTCTAGTTTGGTGATTCATACCATACCATACAAAGCAAGTTTCATCTACTTGTGTAATATTTTTTTTCCTTGAGTTCATTACTTGATGATTGGAGACCACAAAATGAGCACTTGGCTCTGATTCTATACTGTTGGTTTTAAAATCTCTGAGTTGGAATCCATATTTGTACAAGTTGTGTTGTTGCTCCATTGTGATATTTGAGGAATCTAGAAATATTTGGGGTTGAAATCGAGCTAGATTGTTGCTCCATTGTCATATTTCTACCAGGAAGCTCCGAATTCTAAGGTAAGAGATATCCTATATTTGGGAAATTGAGTATTTGACCAAGTATATGGCCATTAGTTACGCAACTTTTGTTTTGGTTGAATAGTTACACTACTTTGAATGTTAGTTGTTTCATTGTTTCACTAGAGACTCAGAAAGGCTTCCTAAGGGGGGTAGCACGGTGTTTGAACTGATTAAGATTGACCAGAAAAAATAAATTACGAAGAGACTATAGTATTGTTGATTAGTACAATCAATTTAGAAGAATACCACACATCAGTAGTTCAGAACTCTTTCACAGATTAAGAATAAACTATGTTAGCAAAAAGCTGTGTTAATTGGTTGATTTGCAATACATCACAAGTTGAAAAATGGATTTCACAAATTAAGAATAAACTATGCTAAAAAGAGTCTATCTGGAAGGTATCATTTGCCATACAGGAGACGTTCACAAATGTTTTTTCACATATTAAGAATAAACTATGCTAGCAAGAATTTGTGTTTAGGTTTCATTTGCCATACATGATGTTCACACCACTTTTGCAAAACCCAAGGAAGGTGTCGTATAATAGTGTAGCTCGGAAGTCCAGTGTCGTATCCACAGAGAGCAGTGTAAAGAAAATAACAGAGATGAAAAAGAACAAGTGTGATTGAGAGGTAGATTTATGCAAGATTTGATTTAGAGAAAATTTGATTGATTAAAACACTAAGGCATTGGGATTCCACTTTTAACATAAACATGCAACTCTTAATAATTTGATCCATAAAATATTTTCCAATGTAGTTGTTCAAAATAATTAAAGCTCTTTTTAATTTCCTTTAGAAGTATTCTAAGCATAACTTGTACCATTGGCAACAAACTATCAAAAAATAAACTTCATCAAAATTCTATTAATCTTTAGTAATTCTCTTCTCTTTTAAAAGCATGAAAGTTTTTACTACACAATGGGAAAAACATGATTGAACCCATGAAATAGATTATCAAACATTCATCAATTAATTAAAAAGAAAACTACAAATTCCATTTGAACAAAAACTACAAAATCATATTAAAGCTTAAGTTTGGATCAAACTAATAAAAATTACACACTTATATTAAAAGCTTTCTCCCTAGCCTTAGCTAGGGAGTTAGTTCTCCATAATAATATAAAACTAAAAACAGAAATTTAAAACTTAGAAAGATGGAGGGAAGAGAGAAAGCTCAAGATTGTGGAGCTTGGTGTGTTTTTTACAATGCCGTAGCTCACCCTATTTATAGGAGGATGGGAGCAATTCTAAATTCATCAAATCCCTCTTTTCATGAATTTAATATGTTTTCCACTTGCCATCAAACCAATTGCCAATTTGCTTCCTTTAATTAATTCATTGTGATGATGACTCCTTCTCCAAATTCTTTAAAACTTTCTTCCACTTGAATTCTTTATCATGCACTTCCATACTTTCCTTCTTCTCTTTGTCGGGTATCATTCTTGAATTTCTCCACACTCTCTACACATGCTTCTTTGCTCCAAGATTTTATCATTTCAAATAAATATCTTATAAAAAACTGCAGCAACTTTCCTCAAATTGTAGCTAGATAACAACTCAAGCATCATCATTCTTCTTTGCATTCATTGGTTGCAAGTAGTCAATTTGAGCTTCTCCTTCATTGTTTATTCATTCTCTCTTTATTTCTTCAATGATGGAAGCTTGCATGCATGTCCTAGAGCATATTAATGCAATTGATTGCTTCTTCTTTTCATTTGTTTTATCTTCAATTGCATTTGCTGCTGCACAAGTTGTCTCGAGCAAATTTCTTTGACTTTGGCTGCACATATTTCTTCTCATCCTTTACTTTCTTCTTGCAACACATTATTTATTCCTTCTCCTCATCATGCTATTGGTTGAAGACACTTAATATCTACAAACAACCACTCATTAAATATAAAAACAAAGATTGGAAAAAACCAATATAAATATTCTAATATATTTATATAAAACAAAAGAAAATACTAACAAATATAAATTTAAGGATAAAACTTGTATTAATTTTGTGCTCATCAAATACCCCCAAATCTATATTTTGCTAGTCCTCGAGCAAAAGAAAATAAAAACTAAGTAGAAAAGAAAACTAAGCCACTTTCGCAGGGCTCTCGATTGCATTTAGCATATGCAACAAGCCTTTAAACCCCTAGGTTACCCTAGTGGACGAGTATAGTCTCGTGAGGGCTTTCATGATGATACCCACAAACATCGAAATGAGAGTTTTTAAAAAATTAAGCTACAACAAAATTGAAAATTTAAACAAATGCTTAACCATCATCAAAGCTATCTGGATTTGAAAAATTCATGAACAATTTTTAAAAGAGCAAACATGCTTCAAATTAATCCCCACATAAAGTCTTGATCACTTATAATCATTTAGTAAATTCTTCATTTGTTTCCTTTGGTGTTTAAGTGAACCAACACATTTTAGAGACAAAAGTTAATTTCAATCACAGTAACCTCATTATTTCAATCATTATCAAAATTCAGTGCAAATAACTAACCAAGGCATATATATACAATTTTTATTTTATTTTTTGAATTGTGACTGTGCAATGTTTAGTTCCATTAAGCTTTCTAATTAACCCATGTAGCGAGATTTAGGCCAACGACTCTCAAACCAAAGGTTTTAAGGCATTAGGTGTAGAAACACCCCTAAGGGCTTATTAACTCGAGTTAAAAGGCTACATAACTAAACTAGTCACAAAATGTATTTACCCCAAAACTTTACCGTTTGACGTGAACACTCGCTGCTGTTTAGGCAAGAGGCCCGGTTACTAAGTAAAACTCTGGATCAATTAACATTATTATTATTATTATATATATTTTTTACGCCAAGGTCAGTCAAGAGCAATGTCATCTAACTCTACTTAAAACAACAAAGTTAACTATAATTGATCTTTTCTTTCATTCTCACTAAAGTGTTGATGTGCATGTGAGAATTCAAAGTATAACTCAAGAATTATCCACTAAATAGAAATAAGTGAAAAAAAAACTAAAATTATGGGTTTAAAATTTAATCATATGTTTCCAATCGTAAAAATCATTCATGAGTGTTGAATCTGATTTGATGATAGTAAGCATAAAAATCTAGAGATAACACCATTTTTTTTTAAATAAATTAAAAACAAAACAAAACTACCCTAAAAACAAAACTTCTAAACCTTACCCCCAAACCTAAATCAAACATTGTCCTCAATGTTGAAGAATTTAGGCATCAACAAAGTTATAACAAGAAATGAAATGGAGTAAAGCAATTAAATAAAAGAACAAACAAGAATTAAAACTACAATTTAGTTGCAAAAACAAAACAAAATCAAACGGAACAAAATCAAACCGAATACCACAGTAAGCCCTAACAACAGTTCTACGCACGCAGAAATCCAGCCCATGAGAACGTCCAAATCAATTTTAAAACATAATCCAAACAAAAGCCCAAACATTTTGTTTTGTATGTTTTTTTTTTCGGAAAGAAAAGAAATTAAGTTATAAAAGAAAAAGAAAAAGAAAGAAAGAAAAAAAACAAAAACTGGAAATGATACGTAAAACACAAAGCACTAGAAAACGCGGAGGTAAATCAAGAAAAGTAAGGTGAAAGTAGAAATGTTCCCTTCTAAATGCATGCGACCGCAAAATCCTCGTGAGATGTCGGCTCCCTCATCAGGAGATGTCTTTTTAAACCGTTCATTGGTGAAGTGTAGGATTACCCCGCATTGCTTCCTGAAACTCAAGGAAAACCATAAAAAAAAATCTAGAAACAAAACAATGGCATCCTCATCTAAGCTCATTGACGATCTCAACATTGAGTTATCACTTACACCGCCGAATGTTCAGGTAGGCGCTCCTCCAAACCCTATCTTCCCAAACTCCTCCTATCATCATGGCTCGGCCTCAAACTTTGCTGAGGCAATGCCGAAAAGAGTAGTGCTGCCAGGAGGCATGACTATTTGTAGACTCATACCGACAGATCATTTGCACGTGGCACAGAGGTCAGACAAAGCCGCGGTGGGGGAGTCTCATGATTTAACTGTTCTCCAGGCAGTCTCAGCCACAAATTTGGGGATAAGATTACTGGCGAGGACGCGAGAGTGTGAAGCTCTGACCGAGGAAGTAGCTTCCTTGAAGGCCCAGGTGGCAGATTCCGGAGGCGGCTCAGCTGTGCCAACCAACATGTAGAAGCACTGTGGAAAAGAAACAATGATCATGCGGAGCTATTGCAGATTCTACAAATACGAGAAAATAGAGGCCATTAGCATGATGCCTCAGGTGGCTAAAAATCTGGAAAGAAACATGTGATTTAGAAATTTATGTATGTAATTTCACGTTTGTGTATGTAATCACATGTTTATGAAATGAATAAGTGTTTGAGCCAAATTTCTGTGTGTGCAATCATGAAGCAATCTACTTCCCAAACTGTAAAACAAATTAAATACATAAACAAGTAAAAGAAAGAAAGAATTACAGTAATGAAAGCAAAGAGAAACAAGAAATTCAGAATTTGCCTTAGTTGGAGATTGGGTTCCGATATGTTTATTTATTTATTATTTTGTGTTTGTTTTTTTTTAATTTAATTTTTTTAATTTTTTAGTAATGTATGAAATAAGAGGGTAAATGAAATAGAAAGATAATACCTGGAAAATATGCGTGTAAATCCCTTTGGTATTTATCCAGGATAGAATAAAAGACAAAAATAAAAAAAATAAAAAAATCCAAGCAAAAAGAAATAAAGACCAAAATAAATCAAAACACACAAAAGAAAACTAAAATCTATGCAAACACAAAATAAACAGTCATAAAAAAAATAAAAAAAGAACCACACAAAGAAATAAGCAAAAATTATAGTTTTTTAATTTTAACTTTAATTTTTTTAGTTTTTTATTTTTAACACTCAGTAACTTATTTTAAAAACGCACAAATATACAAGCAACTCGCGGATGACCAGTTAAGGGCCTCAGAAAACACAGCCAGGGGATCCGGGAAGGTTGGAGGGGTCACAATGGTCCCGCTTAAAACCCAAACTTCTTAAACACCGAAGGTGTCGCCTATAGAACTCCTAGACACTGGATTGACAAAGACACTCATCTGAAGTTACCAAAAGTCATGAGTTTTTTGTTTTGTTTTTTTATTTTTTGAAAAAAAAAATTTAGAAACAAATGGTGATAACTAATTCCACTCCCCCCCAACTTGAATGAAACATTGTCCTCAATGTAAGCATGCGTAAAACATTAAAGATGAAGGGTCAGGAAAGAAATTACCTGAAAAGAAAAACAGAAAATCTTCAAAATAAATCCTACAGCTTATTAGTATCCAAAAAACATAAATAGCATAAATAAATAATGAATACTAAACTAAAGATAGTCTGAGAATTCAATCCTGATAAACAGGATTCTCCAAGTGAATCGTGTCATCCTGCAAAACAAAATTCTCCAAAAATGGTTTAAGACGTTGACCATTAACTTTAAAAACATTACCATTTTTTGGATCCACAATCTCCACTGCTCCAAAAGGAAAAACTCTTGTGACCATAAATGGACCTGTCCATCTGGAACGAAGTTTACCAGGAAAAATATGCAATCTCGAATTATATAAGAGAACTTTCTGTGATGGTTCAAAGTTTTTCCTCAAAATATTTTTATCATGAAAAACCTTCATTTTCTTTTTGTAAATTCGAGAGTTTTCGTAAGCATCATTCCTTAATTCTGCCAACTCATTCAACTGAAGCTTCCTATTCGAACTTGCATCATTTAAACCAAAATTAAACATTTTAATTGCCCAATATGCCTTATGTTCAAGTTCAACTGGTTAATGACAAGCCTTACCGTAGACAAGTCTCTACGGTGACATCCTTATGGGGGATTTGTATGCTGTACGGTATACCCATAAAGCATCACTTAATCTCAAAGACCAATCTTTACGGTTAGGACTCACAGTTTTTTCCAAAATTTGTTTTATCTCCCGATTAGCAAGTTCAACTTGACCGCTTGTTTGTGGGTGATATGGGGTAGCAACTTTATGAGTGACACCATATTTTTTCATTAAAGCCTCAAAAGGTTTATTACAAAAGTGTTTCCCCCCATCACTTATAATAGCTCGAGGTGTTCCAAATCTTGCGAAAATGTTTTCTTTTAAAAACCGCAAAACAGTTTTATGATCATTATGTCGACAAGGAATAGCCTCTACCCATTTGGAAACATAATCAATACCGACCAAGATATAAAGATATCCAAAAGAAATAGGGAAATGACCCATAAAATCAATGCCCCAACAATCAAATAATTCAATTACCAAAATTGGGTTCAAAGGCATCATGTTTCTACGGGTAATTGCCCCCAACTTTTGGCAACGGTCACAAGTTCGACAAAAAGAATTAGTGTCTTTAAAAAGCATAGGCCAATAAAATCCACACTGCAAAATTTTTGCAGCGGTTTTCTTTCAGAAAAAAATGACCGCCACATGCTTCATTATGACAAAAAGAAATTACTGCATGGATTTCATTATCAGGTACACACCTCCTAATGATCTAATTCAGGGAAATATTTAAACAGATAGGGGTCATCCCAAAAGAAATTTCGAACCTCTGTAAGAAATTTCCTCTTGTCTTGAGCAGTCCAATCAGATGGAATTTTACCTGTAGCAAGAAAATTAACAATGTTAGCAAACCAAGGTAATTCTGAAATAGCAAATAATTGCTCATCTGGAAAAGAATCATTAATTGGCAATGTTTCAATGGAATCCTTAAAACTCAATCTAGACAAATGATCAGCCACTACATTTTCTACTCCCTTTTTATCTTTGATTGTGATGTCAAATTCTTGAAGTAGTAGGATCCACCTAATCAGTTTAGCTTTAGCATCTTTCTTTTCAAAAAGGTATTTTAAAGCTGCATGGTCAGTGAAAATAACAATAGGTGATCCAACTATATAAGCACGAAACTTATCCAAAGCAAATACCACAGCAATGAGTTCTTTTTCAGTTGTAGAATAATTCATCTGAGCACTGTTCAAGGTTCTGCTTGCATAATGGATGACATGTGGCTTCTTATCCTTTCTTTGCCCCAAAACAACTCCAACTGCAAAGTCACTGGCATCACACATAATTTCAAAAGGTAAAGTCCAGTCAGGTGGTTGCATAATTGGAGCAGATGTGAGCATTTCAATTAATTTCTCAAAAGCCTTTTGACATGAATAAGACCACTCAAATTTGCTGTCTTTTAATAGGAGATTACACAAGGGTCTAGATATTGCACTAAAATTATGAATAAATCTCCTATAAAAACCAGCATGACCTAAAAATGATCTGACATCTTTAACAGTTTTTTGAACTGGCAATTTTGAAATTAATTCAATTTTAGCTTTATCCACTTCAATTCCTTTAGATGAAACAATATGACCAAGAACAATTTCAGAAGAAACCATGAAATGACATTTCTCCCAATTTAAAACAAAGCTTTTTTCCTGGCATTCGAACCAAAACTTTTTCCAAATTACTTAAGCAATTATCAAAAGAATCACCGAAAACAGATATATCATCCATGAAAACTTCAAGAAATTTCTCAATCATATCACTGAAAATACTGATCATGCATCTTTGAAAAGTAGCATGAGCATTACATAGTCCAAAAGGCATTCTACGAAAAGCAAAAGTACCAAAAGGACATGTAAAAGTAGTTTTTTCTTGATCTTCAATGACAATTTCAATTTGATAATAACCTGAGTATCCATCTAAGAAGCAATAAAATTTATGACCGGCTACCCTTTCTAAGATTTGATCAATAAAAGGTAAAGGGAAATGGTCTTTTCTAGTTGAAGAATTTAGCTTTCTATAATCAATGCACATGCGCCAACTTGAAACAACTCTTGTAGGTATCAATTCATTCTTATCATTTTGAACCACAGTTATGCCAGATTTCTTAGGTACAACTTGAGTAGGACTTACCCATTTACTATCAGAGATGGAATAAATAATACTTGCATCTATTAATTTCAACACCTCAGTTTTAACAACATCTTTCATGATTGGGTTTAACCTACGTTGTGCCTCCCTAGAAGACTTGGCTTCATCCTCTAAAAGTATTTTATGAGTACAAACAAGAGGACTAATTCCCTTAATGTCAGCAAGAGTCCAACCAATGGCAGATCTGTGAGAATTCAACACATTAAGTAACTTACCTTCTTGTAAAAGTCAAGTTCAGAAGATATTACCACTGGAAAAGTGTTGTTGGACCCCAAGAAGGCATGTTTAAGTCCCATGGGTAAAGGTTTCAATTCTAGATTAAGAACTTCCACATTTGATGGCAATGTCTTTTCCTTTCGAGGTGGAAGCTTCTCAAATTTTGGTGTCCATTTATTAACCTACAAGGATTTAAACAATAAATTAGGATAAGCAATTTCCGGATCCTCAAGTAATTCAGATTCTTTAGAATTCAATAAAAGAGCCTCTAGAGGTTTAGAAATACTGGTCTTCTCAAATTGATCCTGTACAAGAGCTTCAATCAAGTTCACCACTGCACATTCATCATCTTCATAAGGTCGCCTGAAAACATTAAAAATGTTAATTTCCAATGTCATGTTGCCAAAACTGAGTTTCATTACCCCACTTCTGCAACTAATGTGTGCATCACATGTAGCAAGAAATGGACGTCCTAAAATGACAGGAATTTCATTTTTAGAATGCAAAACAGGTTGTGTATCCAAAACAACAAAGTCAACAAGGTAGTAAAATTTGTCCACTTGGACCAATACATCCTCAATTACCCCTCTCGGCACTCGTCCAGAACGATCAGCAAGTTGCAACTTCATTGTTGTGGGTTTCAATTCACCAAGACCTAACTGCAAATATACTAAATATGGCAATAAATTTACACTAGCCCCCAAATCAAGCAAAGCACAATTTATGTAATTTTTTCCAATTACACATGAAAGAGTGGGACTTCCTGGATCTTTGTATTTAGGAGGGACCTTATGTTGCAACAATGCACTCACATGTTCAGTCAAAAATGCAGTTTTCTTCACTTGATGCTTTCTTTTAAAAGTGCATAGATCTTTTAAAAATTTAGCATAAGAAGGAATCTGTTTAATAGCATCTAACAGAGGAATATTAACTTTGATTTCTTTAAAAACATCCAAAATTTCAGAATTTTGATTCAATTTCTTTGGAGGATTTAAAGCTTCGGGAAAAGGAGCAGGAAAATGATATTAATTTAATTCACTCAATTTGGACTTATTTAGTTCATCATTATTCTTAGATTTTTCAACTTCCTTTGGTGAAGGTGTGTTATCAATTATTTTACCACTTCTAAGAGTAATGATAGACTTAGCATGTTCAATTGAGGTTTCACACGAATTAACATTCCTTGGATTTGGTTGAGTTTGGGAAGTAAATTTTCCTTTTTCATTTATTGCAAAAGAATTTGTCAATTTAGAAATTTGGCTTTTAATTTCTTTATTTTCTTCAACCATTTGACCAAACAAGGTATCATACCTTTGATTTTGCTTCTGCTGTTCTTGCATAAATGCTTGAAGAGTATCGCTCAAAGAAGGTCTAGCATTAAATGTATTAGTTGCAGGAAACTGATGATTGAAAGAATTTCTATCACTTACTTGAGGTTGTGAATCATTGCTCCAACGAAAGTTTGGATGGTTTCTTGTTGATGGATTGTAAGTGTTGGAAAAAGGAGAATATTGTTGTTTGAAGTTTCCAACAGCAGCACAACGTTCCTAATAAGCTCCTTTCATTTCCTGAAAAATTGGGCAATTTTTAACAGTATGACCAATCTCATAACAAAAATCACAGACTTGATTAACATTCGAGCTTGAAAAGCAGGTTGAGGCAAATTTGATTTTTCTGTTTTCAAAGCAGCTATTTCTTTAGTTAAAACCTCAAATTTGAATTTCCAATCATCTTCTTCTTTTAATTGATAAATTCCGTTATTAGTAGAAGATGTGGCGATTCTTGACCGATCAGTGGTCTCAACCTAGACTGGGAACAGTCCATTGATGAGCTTTTTCAGCAATTTCATCCAAAAATTCTAGGGCATCATCAGGGTCTTTTTGCATAAAATTTCCATTACACATTGACTCAAAAAATTGGCGATCATGAGGGAGAAGTCCCTCATAGATATAACTAGCAAGACGCCAGTTTTCAAAGCCATGGTGTGGGCACAAATTCAAAAGCTCTTTAAATTTTTCCCAAGTTTGATACAAAGTTTCATTTTCCTTTTGAGAGAAATTTGAGATTCTTTTCTTAAGAGCAATCGTCTTGTGATTAGGAAAATATTTTTTAAAAAATGCTTGAGTCATTTCCCCCCAAGAACCTATGGATCTAGCCCTTAATGAATATAACCAACTTTTAGCCTTTTCTTTTAAGGAAAAAGGAAAAAATTTTAACCTTATGAAATTAAGACTATCAAGTTGAACATTGTAAAAAGTGCCAGTAGCTTCTTCAAATTCTCTAACATACACATAAGGATTTTCACTTTTCATGCCATGAAAAATGGGAAGCAAGTTGAATCATTCCAGGTTTGAAATCATAATTTGGCATGTTAGGTGGAAACATGATGCATGAAGGATTTAGTGCACGAATAGGATGCAAAAATGTCTCTAAAGTTCTAGGTGCAACTACTTCTTCTCTCATTTCATTATTCTCAATCTCATTATTTTCAATATGAGCATTAATTTCTTGTTCATTATTCGCAATTTCTGCCATGCTTTCAGATTTGGATAGTTTCAGATTGAAGAAGTTGAAGCAGAATGTTCTAAATTAACAGTTTCAGACTTTTTGACAAACCTTCCTAGATGATCTCTAGGTCGCATAAAGAAAATAAACAAATAAACAAAAACAAAAACAAAAAAAATACAAATACAAATATATATTAACAATGAGATAAGTTTTGTTAAGCTCATATTTTCATACATATACATGCCCAATTTACTTACTCATTTTGCTTAGTTTCTTAGATTTCTAAGTTATTTGCCTCTCTTTGTGTGTTTTGTAGGCCAAGAGAGCAAAAGAGCATAATTCATGCAATCCATGCATATTAAGGGCTGATTGGCATGAGAGGAATACACTTGAGGCATTTGAAGCAAAATGGTGCAAAAACGTGCAAAAACTGGAGCCTGAGTTAGAAGTTCATTTCGGACTTATCTTCTTCATCCGAACTTGGATTGGGCCAATACTTGTGTGGTTGGATCAATGACATTCTGAACTTCAAAATGGACATCTTAAAGTCATCATTTGATTCAGCCCAACCCAATTCGTGAGCCCATGGAAATACACATCATGCTGACAGGAAGATGAGCTCATTGCATGCTTGGTCATGATGAGCTAGGCATGAGCTATTGGTTTCTGAATGGAAGCTTGGTCATGCTGACATGAGGATGAGCTAGGGCTGCTAGTGGGATTTAGTGGAGTAACCATTTCTGATTATCTAATGCAAGTGTGTTAGGTTATTGCCATATTCAATTCAGATTTCCCACTCCCCTCTCCCTATAAATACCACTTCCATTCCACATTCAATTCATATCCTGAGATCCATCATTTACACTTCCATTGTACACAAAGAGAGGGAAAGTTGAGAGTCACAAAGGGAGAGAAGGGAGAAGGCAGCAGCTGGGAGGCTTTGGCCTCCTGGCAGCCATGGAGATGAATCTTTTCCATCTCTAGCATGCTGTCCTTATCTTCTTCTCCTCCCTTTGTCTTTTATTTTCTTCTTGTATTTTCTTTGTTTTACTTTGTTTTTCTGTTATTAATTGTAATAAACATCTTGCTAGTCTTGTATCATGGTTGGAGTTTATAAAGTTTGATTTCATTCATGAATTCTTCTTCACTATTTTAATGGAGCTGTTTTTGCATCCTTTGATTGATCACCTAAGGTTTTATGCCTTATGCTCTTGTTGGGAAGGTTTGGGGATCATCTTCATTCCATCCATTAGCAACTTATGTGATTTGGTTTCTAGGTCTCCTAATGTAAACACCATGCTTGGGGTCCTTGTGATGTTCAATACAATTTGATCCAAACACCATGGACTTATTTGTGAGCATCTTCATGAGTGAATCAATTTGTTTACTTGCTGCCATAACATGATTAGAACAATTAGGGTGGATTCTAAAACCTCACCATCTTGTCTTAGTTCTTTTCTTTCTTCTTGTTTTGTTTCTTTTGTTTTCATTTCTGTTTTGTGTAGGAAAACTGAATTGGATTATTCAATCACCAATCCCTGTGGAATCGACCTCGCACTTACATATGCTAAACTACCAACGGCTCGTGCACTTGTGAGTATCACAAGTTGAGGATGCAGTGAATCTATTTTGGTGCAGCTGAATCTACGCAACAAGTTTTTGGCGCCGTCGAGGAAAGTTTTTTTTTAGTTTTTGTGTTTGTGTCTGAAAACGTAGGCTTCTTCATTGCTACAAAAATTTTATTTTCTGCTACTGTTTTGAAAGTTTGGTCCGCGGTGTGTTCTTCATTTTTTCATGATGAATCCAACGACATAAAGAACGTTGTATTTGACCAAGTGGTTTGAAAGTTACATGTCAAAACAGATTATATGTTGAAATTGAGCAAAACAGCAATGTGAAACCTCACGTTTTTCTTTTCTGTTTCTTTTTCTTTGAGTCATTTTCAGTTTTCCTTCCCACACCAATGATAAATCTTGAGTCTAACTTCTAATATGGCTCTTAGGAATGTGATAAGCATTGTGTTAGGTCTGAATCTTATTCTTTTGCTAGCTAAGTCTCACATAATTATTCTTGAGCTTTCTATGCACCTAAGCCATGACTATACACCTCTTGCATGTCTTACCCAATTGTATACCTTTTTGCTTGTGTGATTCACTGGAATGTTAAGTTATAACTAAGATATGATTTAGGCCATCTTTGTTAAGCCTCTTTCTTTTTCCTCCATCAACCCATACAATATATATTCCATTGTAAACCCTTTTGTGCTCAAACACTTAGCCATTTCTTTCTATCACCTTATCATCCATTAAACATCCTACCATCTAGGGGACATGTAGAGTATGATTGTATTTGAGATTGTAATGCATTCAAGGCAACAAATGAGCTGAAAAATCAAAAGAAAAAGAGAAAAGAAGTGTGGCCAATGTAGTCACGACCCTAGGGTGATATAAGGAGAAATCAAGGTGATCTAGGGTGAAGAGCCGCAAAATTGGGCCAAATATTATACAAAGTGTGTAAATGTCAAAATCAAATTGTGAAGTGATTCAAATGCAAAATCTGGTGTTGTGAGCTATTCAATTTTTGTGCCTTACTTGTCAAATGTCAGTGATCTTGTTTATATGACATGCTCTACTTTGTTCCTTAGACTTTGTGTTTCATTATCCATTCATCCATGAGTAAAGTCCTATTGATCTTGGTTTAGCTTGGCAAACTTGTGTTCATTCTTGCAGGAATTCATATCGTTGTTTGAGAAGCATGAGTTGTATCTTCATGGCTACTTCACACACACACCTTGAGCATGATTTTTGTGAGATTGTGGTAGCACTTGAATAATGTTTAGAACTTCCTTAGTGCTTGTTTTGTTCCTTGTTGAGCCATGTCTATGAAGTTTAAAATTTCTGTTCGGTTGGAAGGTTAACGGTTTTTGTTTTGTTTTGTTTTTGTTTTTTGTTTTGCTTAAGGACTAACAAATCTATTAAGTTTTCTAACCATTTTGTTTTGTAGAGTCAGTAAAACGTTTGTGGGTATTCGTAATTGCTTAAACCCTCAGGAGACACAACTCCTCCTACTAGGGATGCCTAGAGGTTTAAAGGCTTGTTGCATACGTTCAATGCAATCGAGTTACCTACGAAAGTGGTCTAGTTAACTTCTTATTTTGTTTTGTTTTTCTTTGTTTTTCTTTTGTTTTGCTCGAGGACTAGCAAAATCTAAGTTTGGGGGTGTGTTAAGCTCATATTTTCATACATATACATGCCCAATTTACTTACTCATTTTGCTTAGTTTCTTAGATTTCTAAGTTATTTGCCTCTCTTTGTGTGTTTTGTAGGCCAAGAGAGCAAAAGAGTATAATTCATGCAATCCATGCATATTAAGGGCTGATTGGCATGAGAGGAATACACTTGAGGCATTTGAAGCAAAATGGTGCAAAAATGTGCAAAAACTGGAGCCTGAGTTAGAAGTTCATTTCGGACTTATCTTCTTCATCCGAACTTGGATTGGGCCAATACTTGTGTGGTTGGATCAATGACATTCTGAACTTCAAAATGGACATCTTAAAGTCATCATTTGATTCAGCCCAACCCAATTCGTGAGCCCATGGAAATACACATCATGCTGAAGGAAGATGAGCTCATTGCATGCTTGGTCATGATGAGCTAGGCATGAGCTATTGGTTTCTGAATGGAAGCTTGGTCATGCTGACATGAGGATGAGCTAGGGCTGCTAGTGGGATTTAGTGGAGTAACCATTTCTGATTATCTAATGCAAGTGTGTTAGGTTATTGCCATATTCAATTCAGATTTCCCACTCCCCTCTCCCTATAAATACCACTTCCATTCCACATTCAATTCATATCCTGAGATCCATCATTTACACTTCCATTGTACACAAAGAGAGGGAAAGTTGAGAGTCACAAAGGGAGAGAAGGGAGAAGGCAGCAGCTGGGAGGCTTTGGCCTCCTGGCAGCCATGGAGATGAATCTTTTCCATCTCTAGCATGTTGTCCTTATCTTCTTCTCCTCCCTTTGTCTTTTATTTTCTTCTTGTATTTTCTTTGTTTTACTTTGTTTTTCTGTTATTAATTGTAATAAACATCTTGCTAGTCTTGTATCATGGTTTGAGTTTATAAAGTTTGATTTCATTCATGAATTCTTCTTCACTATTTTAATGGAGCTGTTTTTGCATCCTTTGATTGATCACCTGAGGTTTTATGCATTTTTCTCTTGTTGGGAAGGTTTGGGGATCATCTTCATTCCATCCATTAGCAACTTATGTGATTTGGTTTCTAGGTCTCCTAATGTAAACACCATGCTTGGGGTCCTTGTGATGTTCAATACAATTTGATCCAAACACCATGGACTTATTTGTGAGCATCTTCATGAGTGAATCAATTTGTTTACTTGCTGCCATAACATGATTAGAACAATTAGGGTGGATTCTAAAATAACACCATCTTGTCTTAGTTACTTTCTTTCTTCTTGTTTTGTTTCTCTTGTTTCCATTTCTGTTTTGTGTAGGAAAACTGAGTTGGATCATTCAATCACCAATCCCTGTGGAATCGACCTCGCACTTACATATGCTAAATTACCAACGGCTCGTGCACTTGCGAGTATCACAAGTTGAGGATGCAGCTGAATCCATTTTGGTGCAGCTAAATCTACGCAACAAGTTTGGAAAGAGTGTACCAGATGTGAAGAATTTCACATAACCAGCAAACCTCAGACCAAGGGATCTCTGTACTCTTTGACAAGCCGCTCCCCGGCAACGGCGCCAATTTGTTCACACCACTTTTGCAAAATCCAAGGAAGGTGTCGTATAATAGTGTAGCTCGGAAGTCCGAGTGTCGTATCCACAGAGAGCAGTGTAAAGAAAATAACATAGATGAAAAAGAACAAGTGTGATTGAGAGGTAGATTTATGCAAGATTTGATTTAGAGAAAATTTGATTGATTAAAACACTAAGGCATTGGGATTCCACTTTTAACATAAACATGCAACTCTTAATAATTTGGTCAACAAAATATTTTCCAATGTAGTTGTTCAAAATAATTAAAGCTCTTTTTAATTTCCTTTAGAAGTATTCTAAGCATAACTTGTACCATTGGCAACAAACTATCAAAAAATAAACTTCATCAAAATTCTATTAATCTTTAGTAATTCTCTTCTCTTTTAAAAGCATGAAAGTTTTTACTACACAATGGGAAAAACATGATTGAACCCATGAAATAGATTATCAAACATTCATCAATTAATTAAAAAGAAAACTACAAATTCCATTTTAACAAAAACTACAAAATCATATTAAAGCTTAAGTTTGGATTAAACTAATAAAAATTACACACTTATATTAAAAGCTTTCTCCCTAGCCTTAGCTAGGGAGTTAGTTCTCCATAATAATATAAAACTAAAAACAGAAATTTAAAACTTAGAAAGATGGAGGGAAGAGAGAAAGCTCAAGATTGTGGAGCTTGGTGTGTTTTTTACAATGCCGTAGCTCACCCTATTTATAGGAGGATGGGAGCAATTCTAAATTCATCAAATCCCTCTTTTCATGAATTTAATATGTTTTCCACTTGCCATCAAACCAATTGCCAATTTGCTTCCTTTAATTAATTCATTGTGATGATGACTCCTTCTCCAAATTCTTTAAAACTTTCTTCCACTTGAATACTTTATCATGCACTTCCATACTTTCCTTCTTCTCTTTGTCGGGTATCATTCTTGAATTTCTCCACACTCTCTACACTTGCTTCTTTGCTCCAAGCTTTTATCATTTCAAATAAATATCTTATAAAAAACTGCAGTAACTTTCCTCAAATTGTAGCTAGATAACAACTCAAGCATCATCATTCTTCTTTGCATTCATTGGTTGCAAGTAGTCAATTTGAGCTTCTCCTTCATTGTTTATTCATTCTCTCTTTATTTCTTCAATGATGGAAGCTTGCATGCATGTCCTAGAGCATATTAATGCAATTGATTGCTTCTTCTTTTCATTTGTTTTATCTTCAATTGCATTTGCTGCTGCACAAGTTGTCTCGAGCAAATTTCTTTGACTTTGGCTGCACATATTTCTTCTCATCCTTTACTTTCTTCTTGCAACACATTATTTATTCCTTCTCCTCATCATGCTATTGGTGGAAGATACTTAATATCTAAAAACAACCACTCATTAAATATAAAAACAAAGATTGGAAAAAACCAATATAAATATTCTAATAGATTTATATAAAACAAAAGAAAATACTAACAAATATAAATTTAAGGATAAAACTTGTATTAATTTTGTGCTCATCAAATACCCCCAAACCTATAAATTTAAGAATAAGTACACTGTTGTAAAGTTTAAGGAGGAACACAACCATGAAATGACAGCATACGATAAAGTCCATTTGTTGAGATTTCACCGTAAACTTAGAGATTCTACAAAGGTGTATAATGCACATCTTTCCGAAGTTAACATCTCAGTACATCAACAAGTAAGCCTTGTTGAGGTGCTAGCAGGGGGATTGAAAAATATTGGGTTTTTAAGGAAAGATGTCTATAATTACCGAAGGGACATGCGAGCAGAGGTTACTGGCCATGATGCAGATCTTCTTAAAGAGCATTTTTTGGGAGAGCAAGAAAAAAATGAATCATTCTATTTCAAGATGGAGTTAGATTCGGAAGGAAGGATGGGTAATGTTTTTTGGGCAGATGCAAGGTCAAGAAGAGCTTACGGGATTTTTGGAGATGTGGTGGTATTTGATACGACGTTCAACACCAACCGTTATGGCATGGTATTTGCGCCTTTGTTAGGTGTTAATAACCATCGTCAAACAATATTGTTTGGTTGTGCTTTCCTAACAAGGGAAACCACATAAGCATTTGTTTGGTTGTTTGAGGAATTTAAGAAAGTCATGCCACATGGGGCACCCAAAATGATCATTACATATCAAGATGCAGCTATTGCAAAGGCGATTGCGATAAGCTTCCCGACAACATTCTATAGATATTGCATATGGCATATAATGAATAAATTGACAAAGAAAGTGGGCATTAGGGAGTGGTTTTCAGAACTGTGCAATTGCATATGGGATATAGACAGGCAGAGAAGAATTTGATGCCAAATGGGATGAAGTTATCACAAAAAATGGGCTGAAAGAGCATATGTGGCTGAGTGCAATTCATGCCTTGCGGGAGAATTGGGTTCCATCATATGTAAAACATGTGTTTTTGGCTGGGATATCAAGTAGTCAACGGGCCGAAAGCTGTCATTCTTTTTTCAAACAATATATTAACAAGAACAACACGTTGATGGAATTTATAGTACGTTTTGAAAGAGCTCTTGCTTCACAAAGGCATAAGGAGTTATTGGCTGATCATGTTGATCAAAATGAAAAACCTCCAACTCCATTTCTCACACCAATGCAACTTCAAATGGGAGGCATTTACACAAGAGGGATTCTTGACATCTTTGAGCGAGAGGACTTCGAAAGCCTTTTATGCTTCTTTGAAGTTGTAAAGGAAGATGAGACTCATTGCACGTACAAAGTAATTGAGAGGGTACAACCGGGGGTTACACGGATAAAAGAGCTTGTGCATAATAAAGATATCGATCTAGCTTGTTGTAGCTGTCGGGGATTTGAATTTCGTGGTATTCCGTGCCGACATATCATATCATTTTTAAGAATGAAGCAGGTTGCGTATTTACCAGAGAAGTATATATTGGAAAGATGGATGAAAAGTGCAAAGTTAGGTGTAGTTTTTGATAAGGATGGAAAAGAAGTTAAGGATAGCGTTGATGGTTGTATTTTGGTTAAGAAATCGACATTATGCAAAGTTGCAGCTGATTTGATTGATTCGGCGTTGTTGTCTGCTGAAGGTGCTGACCTCCTGCAAAAAACATTTGACGACATTCGTGGGAAGCTTACTAGCTTAGTTTCATCAACCCCTGATGTTGAAGAACCCAATGAAGATGGGGAAGGTAGTTCTGCCCAAGTGAGAATAAAAGATCATAATCGAGTTAAATCAAAAGGTCGTCCAAAAAGATTTAAAGGACAACATGAGAAGCTAGCAGGACGATATAAACGTCGATGCACTGAGTGCAGGAAGAGTGATCACAATAGAAGGAAATGTCCAAGACTTACTAGCATGTAAGCAAATATAACGTATATATTACTTCAATATATTTACTTGTAATGATTTGTAATTATGTATGAATTTTGAATTGCAGTTCTTCATGTCCTTATGCCGATATTGCTGCTCCAGTCCTGCTCAGAATATGCAGCCTAATCAGAGTGCGCGAGAACAGTGAAGGGACTCAGCCAAGTATGACCCAGGAATTTATGTAGGAGTTTGATTTAATGCACGGACCCAGCGTTGGAGTATTTACTGATACATATTGGCGTTGGTTTTT
Source organism: Prunus fruticosa (assembly GCA_018703695.1). NCBI lineage: Eukaryota > Viridiplantae > Streptophyta > Magnoliopsida > Rosales > Rosaceae > Prunus > Prunus fruticosa. Next base: position 3,264,415 of record CM031923.1, on the reverse strand, counting down.
ATCGTATGGGAAGCTTTTGTGACACTTATGTAATCGGTTCATGTCTGATTGGTTTTTTTTTTTGCGAACCCTGAGTTTGAGTATGTAGTGATATGTATTTACGTTTCCTGTGAATGCTCGGCAAGTATTTATGACACTTATCTGATCGGTATCTCAATGCTTACGATCGGTATCTCAATGCTTGCGATCGGTCTCCCAGAATTGCTGTTTCAATGGATTTATGGCACACACAAGTGCTTTGATACTGTACTCTCACTTAGCGCACTTTTCTCTCACGAAACTCAAACCCTCTGTAGAACAATCTGAAAATATCAAGGCCAGCAATCCAAATGATAGCTGGAAGCACCAAAGCCTATGATAGACAGAACACACGTGATAAAATGATGGGAAATGATGACACCCAACATTCTCTGGTCAAAGCCATAATGCCCACTTAAAATATCTTTCCAACATACTCAATGGTGTCTCCAACATACTCAATGATCTCTACCGTGATTGGTTGATGATATTTGTATATTATTTCTCACTGTAATATAATATAAATGATGGAATACAAACGGCAAAAAAACTCAAGTTGCTCAAACATAGATTATTGTTATCTTTCACTCTTTCATGGTATCGGAGCACTACGTGGGTTAATCAATTATCTTATTCTTTTGAAATCCTCCAATGGCCTCCCAACCTGCATCTTCTCTTCCTAACGTCTCCTGCCTTGTGTCCATTAAACTTGACGGCGACAACTACACACTTTGGCTAGCTCAATTTCTTCCTGTCCTACGCAGCAATGAACTTATGGGCTATGTCGATGGAACAAAGCCCTGCCCAAGAAAACTTCAAGATGATGGTACAACCATATCAGCTGATTATATTACATGGCAGAAGCAAGATCAGCAACTTATGAGTTGGATAGTTTCCACTCTCAGTCCTTGATCGGTTCATAATTGTATATCATTTTGTACCCTTCTTGCTTATGATTTGGTTATGTTTTTGAGTTAAACTTGTGCTTTTAATCCTTTTTGTATTTATCTTTCAGATCATTGAGCTTTAGGTAATAATGATGGCTTTGGAGAACATAATTCATGCAATTCAAGCATGTTAAGGCCTAATTTGGATGAATTGATGAAGAGCTTAAAGACAAATTCATTATGGCTACAGCCCCCTGCCAGTCCAGTTCCGTAGGTCATATTGCAAGCTTTGTTTCAGCAACCTACATAGCTCGAATGAGGCCACATTATTCATGAAAGTTGTTCCAATGGGTGTGTACTATAACATATCCAACATTCAGCCCCATTGGATAAATCTGGAGTCCGTTACCTAGCAAACACAGAACCATGCTCAGGATGGATCTTATCAGCGCGGAAAATGAGTTAGCAATTTGTTTCGGCCTTAACTTCTTCCTCCGACCTTGCATTGGCCCAAATAACATATGGCTGGAAAGAAGACATTCTGAACTTCAATTTCGAGTGCTTAAAGTCCTAATTTGATTAAGAGAAGCCCAAGTTGTAAGCCCTTGAAGTTGCTGGTCATGCTGACCTTAGCATGTGCTGGTTGGATGCTTGGTCATGGTGAGCTAGGCATGAGCTATCATTTCTGGTTGGAAGCTTGGTCATGGTGACATGAAGATGAGCTAGTGCTGCTGGTGGGATTTAGTGGTGAAGTGCATCAACCAATTCAAGATTTTCTAATACAAGTGCATCAACCATTTCAGATTTTCTAATACAAGTGCATCAACCATTTCAGATTTTATAATTCAAGTGTTGTATGCATTAGTCTTATTGAATTCAGATTTTCACTTCCCCTAGGCCTATAAATAGGGAAGTTCTCTAAGCTTGTAAACACACCCCAAGGGGGGAGCTCTCAAGCACTTCTCTAGAGCTCCCTTCCCTTCTCTCCCTCAAATTCTCTTAGTTTCCCTTTGTAGTTCTCAATTGTTGTAACAAGATTCTAGTACTATAAATCTCAAGCATTTTTCCATTCTCTTCTTCTATAAATTCTCCAAACACTTCTCTATTCTCTTTCAAAGTTCTCCATGCTCTAAAACATTTCCCAAACACTTCTCTCATTTCCTTCATCAAATTCTCTAAAGCTTCCAAACACATGTTCTTCCAAAATCCACAAAGTTCTCAAACATCTCTCTACTTTCTTCTCCAAAATTCCCCATGTTCTCAAACACAATTCCCATTCCTTCACCAAATTCTCTAAGTTCTCAAACACTTCCCAAACACCTTTCTCTTCTCCAAGTTCTCAAATACTTTCTTCTCCCTTCTCTAAAGCTCCCAAACACTTCTCAAACACTTTCTTCCCCCTCCTCAAAGTTCTCAAACACTTCCTTTCTTCCTCAAAGTTCTCTTAGTTTCCTTAATGTTTTCTTAGTTGTAATTTATTTTTCTTGTAATGTACATTCTTTCTTCTTGTTTTGTTTCTTTTGTTTTCATTTTTGTTTTGTGTAGGAAAATTGAATTGGATCATTCAATCATCAATCCCTGTGGAATCGACCTCGCACTTACATATGCTATACTACCGAACGGCTCGTGCACTTGCGAGTATCACAAGTTGAGGATGCAGCTGAATCCATTTTGGTGCAGCTGAATCTACGCAACAAGTTTTTGGCGCCGTTGCCGAGGATCGGTAACATTGTTTGATTCTATTTGGTTTTTCTACTTTTTATTTATTTTTATCTTTTTCATAACTGGACAGTTTCATGTTTTAAAGTTAATGACGTTAATTGACAAGTTGTGTTTGTAGTCCAACGGACAAGGACAATTGCCTGACAAGCAAGAGAACTGGGTTTGAGTCCCAGCTTACACAATACAAAAAGAAGGTTCAAGTAGCATGTTGATTATTTCTAGTTTATGTTTTCATTCACTTGCTCTTAATTAATTATCTTGTTCAAGTTTACATAAACACCATATGACTCTTGGACTGATTAGTGAATGAATGGGTAGATATTGAAGACAAACACCATGTTTAAATTCTACTTGGTTCTTTATTGTTCTTCTTGTTCTTAATGGGTTCGGAATTTGTGTTTAGACTAAACACCATAGCTAAATGCTTTTTCTGAATACTTGATTAAAACCACACACCATATGGATAATCATATTTGAGAAAGAACGAACTTCATAAGCTAGTTTGATTACTTTGTTGCTTGTTACTTTGAAGCATGAAATTGGACGTGTGTTGATTTTCCTTTCAATTTTAGTTTTTATTTCATAATCCTTTAATTCTGTTCAAGTTTTTTGTGTTCGTTTTAGCAATTTATGACAGCTTAATTAAAATGGAGAGAGATGGTAACCTCAATCATAAGAATGGAGAGTGTGGAGTAGTGGGAGAAGTCGCGACCTCCAAATGCATCACGCTCGACCTAATCGCTTCAAGGGGGAGTATTCCAATCATTTATCTTTAGTTGTTTTGTTATTATTTCAGTAATTTTAATTTTCTATTTCTTTTATTAAAAAAAATTTTTAAAAAAAGATTTTTTATATGAGCTGACTCGTGGTAACTCCAGTGAGCGTCTCCGTCAATAAATAGTGTCTAGGAGTTCTATAGGCGACACCTTCGGTGTCTAAGAAGTTTGGATTTTAAGTGGGACCTTTGTGACCCCTCCAACCTTCCCGCTATCCCCTGGCTGTGTTTTCTGAGGCCCTTAACTGGTCATCCTTGAGTTGCTTGTATATTTGTGTGTTTAAAAACAAAAAAAACAAAATTAATTTAAAAAAAAATGAAATTTGAGTTTTTATTTATTTATCCTTGTAACTTGCAATTTGGAACTTCTTTGTTTTTTTTTGTGTGGTCAGTTAGTTGTAAATAATAATAAATTAAAAAAAAATCAATTTGGAACTTCTTTGTTTTCTTTTTTTTTTTTTTTTTTTGTTTGTTTTGTTAAGTTAGTTTATGTATTTATTTACGTGGTGTGGTTAGTTAGTTTATTTCTGAGTGTTAAAAACACATTTTTATTTCACTTCAAACACTGCATTACAAACAAAGAAAAAAGTAAAAAAGTAAATAAAAAAAAAAAAAAAAAACAACAACAACAACTTCTTCTTCTTCTTCTTCTTCATTTCCATCTTCATCTTCATGGCATGCCTCTGTTATCTCTTACTTGCAGAATCTGCAGCAGCTCCACATGATCCTCATTTTTTCTCTCCAGTGCTTCCACGTCCTGATTGGCACAATAGAGCCGCTTCTGGAGTCCGCCACCATAGCTTTCAAGGAAGCTACTTCCTCGCTCAGGGCGGCACACTCCCGTGTTCTCGCCAGGAATCGCATGCCCAAGTTGGTAGCCGAGACCGCGTGGAGCACAGTTAAGTTGTGGGACTCCTCCACCGCTGCCTTGTCAGACCTCTTTGCCACATGCAGGATGATCCGTCCGTGTGAGCTTGCTGCCAATCATGCCTTCCAGGAGCACTGCCCGTTCGACACCGCCTCAGAAAAGTTCGGTATTACCTCAGCAAAGTTTGAGGCCGTACCGTGATGATATGTGGAGTTTGGGAAGACATGGTTTGGACGAGCCCTTATCTGCGCATTCGGTGGCGCAAGGGACAATTCAAGGTTGAGATCATCAAGGTGAGTGCATGAAGATGCCATTGTTTTGTTTCTGGATTTTTTTGATGTTTTTCTTCTCTAATTTGGAGGAAGAAATGCGAGGTGCTCTTCTATTTCACCAAAACGAGTTTAAATAGACTTATACAAACAAGGGGGCCGAAAGCACTTCGGATCTCGAGGGTGATATCATGTGCTCTTTTCTCTCTCGGATCCCTTCATTTCTGCCGCAAATTGCGAGCGCATTTTTAAAAAAAGGGAGCATGTCTACACTTTCACTTACTTTTGCCTCCCTGTTTTCTGATGTTTGTGTTTTTGCTTTTTTAGTTATTATTTTATTTATTTTTTCAATTGTTTTCTTTTTTTTTTTGTCAGGTTTCTCAAGAATTTAGTTGGAAGAAGAGACAAAATTAAAGATGCGTCGTGGACACCTGGTGCAAGAATCCCAACTCTTCTTTTAAATTCTTGTTTGAATTGTGTGTTTATTTCAGTTTTTTTTTATTTTGTTTTTATTTAATTATGTAGTATAATTTAAAACTCATAGGATATTCTTTGAAGGAGCTAAACTTTTGGTAACTCCAGTGAGCAACCGCAGTCTATACAGTGTCTAGGAGTTCTTTAAGGCGACACCTTCGGTGTCTAAGAAGTTAGGGTTTTAAGAGGGACCATTGTGACCCCTCCAACCTTCCCGGATCCCCTGGCTGTGTTTTTCTGAGGCCCTTAACTGGTCATCCTTAAGTTTTTCTCTTAAAATAAGCAGTTACTTGTGTGTTTACTTAACTAAAAATAAAATGCATGTTTGAGTTTTCATGTTTTTGTTTGATCGCCGTTCTTTAAATTTAGGGTCAATTGTCTCTTTGAAATAGCATAACGTTTTTATTTCCCAATTTAAAAAAAAAAAAAAAAAAAAAAAAAAAAGACGAATACACTTTAAAATTAAAATAATAAATAAAAACTGAAATCATTTCTTCTTGGCGCTCGGTGTCTCGACCATTGGAGCTTTTAGTTTGGCCCTCTAGCTGTCCTCTTCCGGGGCTTCACGCACAGCCTCTTGGGGCTCATCACTTGAGCTCCCAAAGATCGCAATCTTAGCTTCAGCGTAACTACTCTCGCGATCCGCTTGCTTGCGTTTACCCGGTCGGTCTAGGTCCTCCAGCTGTTTTCGCATGTCGCGAGAGTACAACTCTACCATCTTTAATAGGCTTTTATTCTCGTCCCGCAACACTTCTAGCTGGTGTCGATTCACCTCCACTATCCTGGCCGTCTCCCTTTTCAAGATTTTTATAGCACTCTGACACTCTTCAACCATACCTCGCTCCGCCACTAACTGACCTTTCAACACCTCTACCTCATGGGACTTCGCAAGTAGGCGATGAACCAAACTTGCGACACATGCTGTACTCTGCATGCTCAGTGCTAGGGCATCACTCATGACCCGGTTGTCATCCCTTGTCCCGAACACACGTATATCTTTAGGAGTCACCAAATTTCTGCCAACTCCAATGGCAACATCGTTGTCCAGAATATTGAGTCATTGACAGTCACTGGCCCCGTGCGGAGGCAAAGTAGGGCATCCATACCTGGTGCTACCTGCTTGGCCTCGTGTTTGAGTCGGTGGAGCTAGGTTGAGATCCAACGAAAAGGGGTAGGAAGAAGCCATAGATTTCTCACTTTTCTTTTTCTTTTTCTTGCTTGTTTTCTCTTTTGTGTGTTTTTGCGTTTGTGTTTTTCCCCTTCTTTTTCTTTCTTATAGATGTAGTCTTTGACAAACCCTAACCATTGCAGCGTCTAAGCATTTTCTTAATCCCCAAGCGTTCCTCGAGTCCCACAACCTTCTCACTTTCCAACCGTTTCCAACTCATTTGTCACGACTTGCTTTGTCTGAACGGACGCGTTTAGCAAAGTCGTCGCACCTTTCCATGGCCCCGTAATTTCTGCTAGTGGAGTCTGCGGCGCCTCTATTCGTCGACACGTGTCTCGTCCTGTCTGCTTGGTCCCTTACACTAACCGAGACGAAATTAGGACCCATGTTTCAGAATCCAATTCACGTTTGATCTTAAATTAAAAAAATTATAATTAAAATTAAAACATGTGGGCTTCAGATTTCAGGTTGGGTTGGGTTTTACCTGTTGTTGGGTTAATTTCATTGTGGGCTTTGGGCTTTCAATTGTTTGGGTTTCAGTTTGTGTAAGACTATCTGTTAGGGCTTACTGTTTTGAGTGTTTTACTGTTTCGTGTTTTTTTTTTTTTTGATTGTTTGTTTTGTAATTTTTATTTTGTAATTGTTTTATTTTATTTTTGTATGTTTTATAATTTTTATTTGCTTTAATACCTTTCATTTGTTGTTTTGACATTATTTGTGGCTAATTTTTAAACATTGAGGACAATGTTCATTTCTAGGTTTGGGGGTATTGGAGTTTAGCATGTATTTGTTTTTTCTTAAATTTAGCATGTTTTTGTTTTTTTTTCTTAATTTAAAAAAAAATTGCTTGTTTTTTCTTCTATTTGAGACTTGTTTTGTTTTTGAGTCACTTTCCGAACACTTATGATGAGATAGTGATAAATGTTTGCATGACTTAAATAAAAATTGGATTTCATTTTATTTTAGTGTTTCTTTTCTTTATAAAAATTAAAAATTAAAAATTTCTAAAAAAAAAAAAATTTGGCATTGTTCTATCATGACATGCTTGAAACCTTCTTTACACTTGCCATTTGTTTCATAATTTTCCAATTAAAGGATTTGCATAATCTAAAGAATTGTATGAAGTATAAATTAGACTTATATAACCAACCATATAAAGTGAGCTTTTGAGCCTTGTACTTCAATTCATGAGTGTTATACATGTACTCTTATTTTCTTGTCATCAAAGTTGTTGTTTGATCTCATTATTCATTGATTTGGTTGAACACTTAAAAGTCATTCATTCTTGTGCAATTTGATTTCATGACATTTAAAGAAATGATATTAAGGCCTTCTTTGGATCGTTTGTGCCTTTCAAGCTAACCTTATGCATGCTTAAACCTTTTCTAACCATTTTGAGCCTACATGTAAACCTTTTCTTTCATTTACCAATTATATTTCCTCGCCTTAGCCCGAAAAACAAATATTTACCTTTCTGAGGAACTCATGAGCTTTAATTTGGATGTGTTTTTCATACTAAGTTTGGGAAGAGGTGTTACATTTTTAAAAAAAAAAAAAAAAAAAGAGAAAACAAATTCACACAATTGGTGAAAGAAAAGAGAAAAGTTAAGTGGTGGTTGATTGAAATTTCATTTTTGGGCCTTCAAAATAAATTGGTGTTTGTTCAATTAAAGAAAAGAAGTATGAATCAATGTAAATGAAGGTATAAGGAGTTTTGATCATGTAAAAGAAAAAAAAAATCTCATTGTGATGATTCGATGTCTTGTAAACAATTGTTTTATGCTCTTACATTGCGAGTTCCTTGGACTTTGTATTATCCATACCTTTCATTTCTTACTCACCTTACACCCTTGGCCCCATTACAACCTATGTTAAAGACCTAAATTGATCTTAAATGTCATGTGGTTGAATTGCATCCATTTTCTTACTTTTAAGTGTTTGGCATCCTTCTTGAGATCATATTAATGCAAGTTCTTCATCTTTCTATTTCGAGTTAAGTCCTTATGGTTTAACTCTATTCTCATGTTTATAACTGAGTGATGCATTATAGCCCTCTTCTGAGTGATTCATTTGTGAGAGGACAACTTTGGTGAGATTTGAAGTTAAACTTATGCTTTGTATGATTTTTGAAATTGTGTGAAAACTAAGATTGGGGAATTTATTGTATTTGGATATCACATTACTACACTTTGAGCATATTGTGTTTAGAACTTTGCCGCTTTGTAAATAATGTCTAAAAATTGAGCTTTTATTGTTAAAACGTTTAAGTCATGTGCATGAGTCATTTTTCTTCAGAAAATGTTCGGAAAGATTGTTTTGAGTTCGTTTTATTTTTGTAATTGTATTTTTTATTTGCGTTTGTGTTTGTTTTTGTTTTTGGTTTTGCTTAAGGACTAACAAATCTAATAAGTTTTCTAACCATTTTGTTTTACAGAGTCAGTAAAACGTTTGTGGGTATTCGTATCTGTTAAACCCTCAGGAGACACAACTGCTCCTACGGGTCGGCATGCCGTAGAAAATGCTGCGAAGATCGCAGAGCTCTCCTCGAAGCTGGCGGCAGCCGAAAAGGAATCGGCGGAGGGGCTGGCGGCAAAGGCAGCGGTGGAGGTGTCAGAGATTGAACAGCTGTCGACGAAGACGCTGCGCGAGCATACCGGGCGAGCTTTCCGGCTTCAGGATGCAGTAAGTGTTTGCTTTGTCTCTCTCTTTTTTGTCTTGTGTTGTCGTAATCTGTCGCTGATGGATTACTGGTGTGCAGGCTGATATGGAAATGTGGCTCTGCGTAAAGCGAGTCGTACATGCTGCCGAACGTACCAGACAAGGGCTCAGGAGCACCGTTCGAAGCGTGCCGAAGCTGAGGGCTGCCTGGAGGAGGCGGGTCGGAATGCCGTAGAAAATGCTGCGAGATCGAGAGCTCTCTCTGAAGCTGGCGGCAGCCGAAAGGGAAATCGGCGGAGGCGCTGGCGGCAAAGGCAGCGGTGGAGGTTGCAATGGGTGCGGCCGAACGGTCGCATGCCCAGGAGGTGAGGGAGGCGAAGGTGAAGGCTGCCACCGATTATCTATCCTCAGAGGCGTTCACTCTGATGCTGGATAAGGAGGTGATGGAGCAGTGCGAGGATCTGGTATACCGTTTCAAATGGTATAACGCAGGTATAAAGCTGAACCTGAACTTCCTTCGAGACCCGCCGCCGCCCCGAAGGGGTGACTGAGGAGATGGTGGAGGCCTACAAAGGAGAGGATGCTGATGTGGAATCGGCTGATGATACCGACTCCAGCAGTAGTGAGGAAAGTCACCCAGTGCCAACAGTCCCAGCGTGCCTGCCGTAAAGCGGTCGAGCCGGTCCTGAAGCCCCTAGCTGGTGCCGAGTCTGAATCGACCGAAGCTGATCCCCCTTCCTCCTAGATTTGTTAAAAAATTTTTGAAGTTTGTAATATATATTTTTGATATTGCCAAATGGCAATTTGTTAAGACAAGTGGCCTTTTATGGCTTTTTATTTCAAAGGCTCTTTTGATTCGGTACTATGTTGAACTTTCGCATTCTATTATGTATGCATGTCGTACGTAGTGTGCTAGAATTTTGATGTCGTATGTAAAAAATGTGAAAGTTGAAACCGAATGCCGATTACTTGTAATAATACTTTAAATGTTCCACATTCCAAGGATGGCCGAGGCTCTGTCCATCGGTGCCACGTAATCGGTAGGTACCGGATCGGAGACCGTGACGACTTCGTAAGGTCCTTCCCACGAAGGACCTAGGGTGCCGACCTTGGGATCCTTTGTGGCGAGAGAGACCTTTCGTAAGACCCATTCCCCCACTTTAAACGATCGGCACTTAACGCGCGAATTGAAGTATCGTGAAGTCCGTTGCTTGTATGCGGCATTCCGAAGCTGGGCGTTTGAATGGTGTTCCTCGATGAGATCGACGTTCAAGGTAAGTAGCGTCTGGTTTTGCTCCGGTGTGTAAGATGCCGTTCAGCACGTGGGTGCGTTGATTTCGACCGGTACAACGCTTCGGTACCGAATGCGAGGGAAAATGGTGTTTCACCAGTTGACCGTCGGTACGAGGTGTTGATGGCCCACAGAGCCTCCGGTAGTAGATCGGGCTGGTGACGAGAAGAACAAGTTGATGTTTTATCGTTGACACAGGGGCCGAAACTGAGAGGAGTCGAATTGTTTGCCGTTGTCGGTGATTATCGCGTTCGGAGGTCGAACCGACAAATAAGGTTCTTCCATACAAAGTGCTCGACCCGGGCTGCGGTGATGGTTGCCAGTGCTTCGGCCTAGGTCCATTTTGTGAAGTAGTCAACAGCAACGATGACAAATTTAAGCTGTCCCTTTCCTTGGGGCATAGGGCCAATAAGATCCAAACCCCACTGAGCGAAGGGCCATGGTTGACGATCGGGGTGAGCGGCTGGCAGGCCGTTTTGGGATTGAGCCAAAGCGTTGGCAGTGATCGCATTTCCGGACGAGTTGGGTGGCATCGGCATGAAGGGTCGGCCAATAATACCCTTGCCACACGGTTTTGAAAGCCAGAGATCGGGCTCCAGAATGATCGCCGCAAGCTCCTTCGTGAATTTCCCGTAAGATGTAATTCCCTTTTTGTGGGGTTACACACCGAAGTAGTGGTAAGGAGTGACCACACCGATAGAGATTCTGATTCAAAATCAAGTATCTCGCCGATCGGCGGCGGAGGCTTTTAGCTTCGGCCTTGTCATCGGGTAGCGTCCCGTCGGTGAGGTACGCGTGGATTGGATCCATCCAACTTGGGTCCTGCCGAACGGCATGTACCTCCGTTTCCGACGTGCTGCGCCGAGCGAGGACCTCGATCGGCACGTGGCGACCAACGTTGTCGTCGATTGCCGAAGCCAGGCGTGACAGGGCATCGGCATGGTTGTTCTCGGACCGAGGAATTTGTTGAACTTGATATGCCGCCAAGTGGTGAAGCAACCGGCGGGCTTGTGTCAGTAAGCAGCCATTGACTTGTCCTTGGCTTCGAATTCGGCGAGTACTTGGTTAACGACAAGCTGTGAGTCGCTGCATATCTTGAGCTGTTTAGCCCCCATCTCCTTTGCCAGCCGAAGTCCTGCCAAAAGGGCTTCGCATTCGGCTTCATTGTTGGAAGCCTGGAACTGGAATCGGATTGCATACTCGATGGTCGTTTGATCGGGGGCTTTGAGTACCAAGTCGGCCCCTCTTCCTTGTCGGTTGGATGAGCCGTCCACATAGAGAGTCCATACGGGGATCAAATGGCCCTTCGGTCGGGTGGGCACGGGCGCGCGCTGCCGAAAGCGGGTCGGCAGCAGCAGCTTCCCGGTCTCTCTCGTGAGTCGCAATCAACTCGGAGATGAAATCAGCTACGGCTTGACCCTTCTCGGCAGGCCGAGGACGGCAGTGAATGTCGAATTCGCTGAGTTCAATGGCCCATTTCACTAGCCGACCTGACGTTTCCGGTTTTGGAGCATCCGGCGGCAGAGGCTGATTGGTGAGGACAGGAAGACTGTGTGCCTGGAAATACGGCCGAAGCTTCCGTGCCGAGAGAATGAGAGCATAGGCGAGCTTCTCCAATTCGGGATACCGAATCTCGGCATCCTGCAAGGCGTGGCTAGTGTAGAAAATTGGAAGCTCTATGCCGTTCGGCTTGCGGATGAGCACGGAACTGAGCGCCGTCCATGAAACCGAAAGGTAGACAATGAGGTCTTCGCAGGAAGAGGGGTTGACTTGGAAGGGCGCTCTGCTCATGTAGGCCTTGAGGTCTTGGAATGCTTGGTCGCATTCGGCAGTCCACACAATCTGCCGTTTGCTTCCTTTAAGGTCTTTGAAGAATGGAGCGCATCGATCGGTTGCTTTTGATATGAAACGGGCCAGGGCGGCGACACACCCGGTGAGGCTCTGAATATCCTTCTGTGTCTTCGGTATCTGCATGTCGAGCAATGCCTTGATTTTTTCAGGGTTGGCCTCAATGCCCCGTTGGCTAATCATGAAGCCAAGAAACTTGCCCGAGGAGACGTCGAAGGCGCACTTGCTTGGATTGAGACGCATGGTGTACTTCTTCAAGACATTGAACATGAGGGAGAGGTTGTGAAGGTGAGAATCGGCCGTTTTGCTCTTGACTAGCATGTCGTCTACATAGACCTCCATCGAGGTACCGATGAGCTCGGAGAAAATTTTGTTGACCAATCGTTGGTATGTTGCCCGGCGTTCTTCAAACCGAACGGCATGACATTGTAGCAGGAGAGCCCTTTGTCGGTGATGAATGCTGTATGTTCGCGGTCGGTAGGGCTCATGAATATCTGATTGTAGCCTGAGTATGCATCCATGAAGCTGAGAAGTTCGTGGCCTGCTGTGGCATCTACCATCTGATCGATCCTAGGTAGAGGGAAACTGTCCTTTGGGCAAGCCTTATTTAAATCGGTATAGTCTTGGCACATTCTCCAGGTACCGCCTGGTTTCTTGACTAAGACCGAGTTTGCCAACCAAGTAGGGCAGGTTACCTCCTGGATGAAGCCGATTGTCCTTAGTTTATCCACTTCGAAACTCATCGCTTCATACCGTTCCGCGTCGTATGCTCGTCGTTTCTGCCCGATGGGTTTGAAGCTGGGACAAATGCTCAGCTTATGGGCGATAACATTCGGGGCGATGCCGGGCATGTCATTGTATGACCAGGCGAAGACCTCTGAACCTCAAGAGGTGATGAAATCGGCCCGTAGTGCCGAACCTAGAGTAGTGCCGATTCCAACCCTGCTTCGGAAAGAATGACCGATTCTAATTCTTCGACAGGTTGTGCTTGTGGGGTAACGGCCTCATCTCTTGGGATCATCATGTTTCTCCGACCCCTGCCGTTCGGCATAGAGCTTGTGGAAACTGAGTATGCTTCGCCAAGCGTAGCTCGTGCCGATTCCTTTGTTGCTGATACATAACACGTCCGTGCACTCACTGATCTCCTCGCACTTGGCCTACACCAGCGTGCGTGGGGAACTTGAGGAGGAGCATGTGTGGTGAGAGCATGGCTTTCATTTTGGTGAGGGCCGTTCGGCCGATGATGGCGTTGTAGGCCGTTGGGCAGTCGACTACCAAAAATGAGTGTAAATGACCGTTCGTCTGGGATAGTGCCGACGGCCAATGGGAGCTGGACGCTGCCAATTGGTTCCACCACGTCACCCGAGAAGCTTAGGAGGGGAGTGATATCCTTGTTTAGGTGCTGAGGGTCTATGCCGAGGGCGTTGAAAGCGTCAGCAAACAACACATTGACCGAACTTCTGGTGTCTATGAGGATTCGGCCCACATCGAAGTCTGAAACATCGGCGTATGATCATAGGATCGGAGTGGGGGAAGATGATGCCTCGCTCTTCCTCTTCAGAGAAGGTAATAGGTTCCCAGCCGTATTCGCCGAACCTTGTTATTGCGCCCCCCTCTACGCTGAGTATCTGGGGATGCCGAACGGCACGTACGTAGTTTTTAGTGGAACGGTTGCTTGCTTCGGCAATGGGCGCCCTCCACTGATCATATTAATCTGCCGATTCGATGGTTGGGCCGTTCCCGCCTTCGCACCTAAGTCCTCGTCCAGCCTCCCTTCGTCGATCAGGCGTTCGACAATCTTCCGAAGGGCGATGCATGATTCTCTATCGTGGCCGTTGTACCTGGTGGTATCGGCAGAAGACTCCGGTGTCTTCTCGCTCTGCCAGGGAGCTTCCGGCTGTTTGGCTTTGGTATCATTGGACCTTCTGTCATAAGGAGATGTTCGTAGGTTGTATTGAGCAAGGTGAAGGTTTCTTCTGGCTGGGTTTTCTTCCGGACTGCCGAAGCCACTTCGCCTGCCAAGGTCCGTCCCCCTTTTATTGCTGTCCCGCCGACCCCTGAAATTGTCCTTTCGTTTGTTTCTCCTTTCGTAAAGAGTAGAGGCGGGGGGTGCCGTTCGGTAGGGAGCATGATTCACCGTTCGATTCGCTGGGAATCGTTCGTAATTTCGAGCGGGAGGCCGATCGGTCGGTAGAGCTTCGGTGGATGGGGCTGAAGCCGATCCCTTTGAGTTGAAATGTTCGGCCTTGGCATGGATGGGCGCCTGTTTCATCAGCTCGGCATAGCTGGTCAAGTTGCTGCTATGGACCAGATGGCGAAACTGGGAGGATCGAAGGCCACTTTTAAAGGCACCGAAGGCCGCTCTATCGTCCGTTTCCGGACATCGGGAATATTCGTTGCTGAACCTAGCCGCGTATTCCCTTAGTGGCTCATCCTCCTGCTGCCGAACGGTATAGAGATCATCGGCGGAGTACAGGCGATCGGTCTGAATCATAAAATGGTTGAGGAAGGTCTGCTTCAGCTGATCGAAAGAGTCTACCTGTACCTGGCTCCATTGGAAGAACCAATTCAATGCAGCTTCCGGTCAGGGTGGAAGGGAATAGTAAGCATTGGCCCTCGTCAGTGAGCCCCTTGCATCCCAACGCTGATTGAAAGGTGTGGATATGAGTTACGGGGTCTTCCACCACTGAGTAGAACGATATTCGGAGTGCTTGAATTTCTTTTTCGTGTTGAACGTCCGGATTCGATCGGTGAATGGTCCCTGCCTACCTTTCCTCATGTTGACGTCCGAGCTTGGTTTTGTTCGTTTTCGATCTGATTCACCTTCTGGAGGAGGAGGCGAAGGGTCTGAATCGGTTGGGGGAAGGTCATCACCAAAGTGTTCGAGCGCTCGTTTCTTCGTCTGTCGCCCGGCAATGTGCCCTTGTGTATCCCGACCTGCCGTTCGGCAGGGGTTTCTCCCTTCCGTCTCCTTATACCGATCATACTCTTTACTTGATCGGCGACTTTGGTGCTCCCGTGATGAGCCTGCCGATCGGCGGGAGGTTGTGGTGCCTGGCGAAGTTGGAACGTAGTCCGATTCGTCAGTCTCTTTGTACACCGATCGCGCGTACCTTCGGCGTATGGGGGACTTTGGTCCAGGGGGAGTCCAGACGTTGATCATTAAGTTTGGCTCGGACTTGGATGGGTGAAGGCTGTCGCTCTTTACGCTGCTCATTGATTCGATCGCGGCGGTCGGAGTAGACTCGGGATTCTCCGGATGACGCGCCTTTGGGGAGGGTACAATCAGTCTTCGGAGGCAGATGGGTTTCCTGCGGCTTGTTGTTTTCCCTTGTCCTGAGCACGGGGCTGCCGGACGCTGGATGACTTCTCCTACCGAAGCCGCATGGTTCGTTCCATACCGTTCTCCAGTTGGGTTGAGTGTGTTTGCTGATCGTGCAGTTACCTCTGGGTGTCATCAAGTTTGGAGGCGAGGATATTGTTGTGCTCCTGCATTTTCGCCATTTCCCGTTGTAAAGTCTCCATGCGAGCCTCCATAGTATTCTGTCGAGAGGTGTTTCTGTTCGGGGTGTTTGAGGCGGAGCAGGATGTGGCTCGCCACTAATGCCGAGGATCGGTCCATTTGGAGGGGGGCCGAAGATGTATTCATTTTTTGGTCTCAGAGTTTGGAGTTTTGAGATATGGGTTGATCGATAAGCGATTCCCACAGGGCGGCGCCAATCCGTTGGCACTAAAACTTAACAGATAGAAAATGAGTGCAACTTCCAGGTGATGTGGACGATCGAAGGGATCGCTTGAGCGTCCGATGCAGATTCTTCTTCTCCTTGGCTGCTAATCCTGAATGGAAAGAAGCCGAGACTCGTAAGGTCTATGGAACCGGTGGAACCAGCCTAAGACCCTCCGATGCCAAAGTAAGTTTGTTTCTAAGAGCTTTCGTTGCTGAACCAGATATTGAGCATAAAAGTCAAGCTGAAAAGTCTTACCCTTGCATTGTAGTGAAGGGGCCTTATTTATAAAGGGCATTTTGCATGCTCTTAGTACTTAATTCCGATGTGGGACTCGTGGGAGGGCTTGTGAGGTTGACATGGGTCCTTAGATATTTCGGGCGGGTGCTCCGAGGTTAATTCTATAGAATCGGTATGCGATGCCGATTGCATGTTATGGTGGATCAGAAGCGACGGCTTACTCATTCCAGATATCATCATCGGTAGGAGATACCGTTTGTATGCTCCGATCAGGAGTGGGCGCTTATTCAAGCGAGACGGCGTCATCGGAGACGATGCCGTTTGTTCGTAGCCTAGGGCGCTTGGGGTCTTTTCTATCCACGTGTCACTTAATGGGGGGAGGGTCAGAATACCGTACAAACAAAGTATAATTTAGTTCTTCTATGCTTTATATTAATATTTTATATGTGTAAATGAGTAATTTTAGTCTTATATGAACTAAATACACTTAAAACTAATTTTTATGTTAAAATATCAAAATTTAATATAAAATTATATAAATACAATAAAAGAACGAGGCTACTAATAAATTTTTGATTTTTTGTACATCTAAAAATAAATATGATAATAATCTGATTCTAATTCAGAATCCGATGAGTAACGAATATTGATTGCTAGGTGCAATTTGATAGTCCAGAGTATGATTTGAATCCGATAATCCCATTATAAATGAATTCAGATTTGGATTAAGATATATCTAATATGTTTACATGTCTAAACACCAAAGATGCATTGCTCATCGTTGATGTTTGTGATTATCTGTTAGTGCATTGATTGTAATTAGGTGGGTGTCTCCATTTGTGTCCCATGTGTCTATTGGTGCATTAGGATCCTAATCTAGAGAATCAAAGGACTCAATTAGAAGGATCTAAGGCTTAACACAACGATCCCCCAGCTGGTATTGTTCCTCACAATGGAAACAAATCCCTTGGTACAACATTCTTAAAGATCAACCTAAGAACAACAATAAATTAGAGGGGTAGTGGTAGGTGGGTTATGTTTCGAGGAGGAAGTGGGTGGGGTCATGTTGAGCGGTTAGGCCATGTTTGGTACGCTGGACTGGACTAGACTAGATTGGATATATTCAATTAAAATGGCTCTGGAACCCAACCCCGAACATGGATTTACAATATCGTCTTTCTCTGGATGGCAAGCTTCTCCGCGTCTCCCATGCTCAGCCTCTACTACATCGTCTTTCTCTAGTTTGCCTTCTTCTCTCTATTTTCCTCTCTCTTCTCACTCATCTCCTTTTTCTCTCTCATCTCCTTCCTCTCCTCTCTCTCTTCTCCTTTCTCCTTTCTCCTGCCTCTCAATTTCTTCACTCTCCTTTTTTCAGGAAGAGATTGATTTGGCTTTGATTTGGCTCAAACAATGTTAAGATTTCTATCTAAAACTTTGGTTTTTTGATTTTTAATGTTTTGATTTTATTCATTTGGCTTTGATTCGGCATGTGTTTCATAGCTTCTATGCCTAACCCGTCAAGCTCATCTCTGGATATCAAATCCATTTTCGTCTCCTTCTTCCCTTTGTTGGACGCTATTCTTATTTCCCAAATCCTTGTGTTATTAGATTGATTACAAATTTAAAAAATCTTTATATTTTTACTACAAATTTAAAAACTCTATTCTTGTTCTTGTTTCCCATATCCTTGTTTTGTTAGGTACTGGTCTTGTTTCCCAGCTTGATGTTCTTTGTTGGTTACGCAAAATTAATAAATAAAAATTGTCCTACAAATCTTTGGGTACTGTTCTTTGTTGGGTATTGTTCTTTGATGTTGCTTTTCTGGTTTTTTGTGGCGATTTTGGGGTTCTATAGTTGGGATTTGGCATTGGATTTGGACGGAGATAATGATGGGTGTAAATTGAATAAAATAAAATTTTGAAGTCAAATCTAGTGTGTTGTTTGGTACAAAACTGAACATGACTAGACTTAAGATCCAGGCCAGTCCAGACCAGCCCAATTCAGGACCTAACAGTCAATCATAACCAGTCCAAGTCAGCATACCAAACGAGGCCTTAGTGTATGTGAAGTGGTTTGAGGCGAAACGGGTTTGGGTCTTGCGTTTGAGGTGTTAAAATGTAAGCCAGTTCGATAGCATGAGCCAGAGTGGGAAGTGTGAGGGGGAGAACATCATCCTTGTTTTCATCTATTAATCCACCAATAAAAGTACCTTTAGGCCTTGTGTTGGTACACCTCTCAGGCCTGGATTGGATTATATTAAAATTAGGCCCATGTTTAGTTTACCTACTTCTAGTTCTAAGTAAGGATTATCAATGCCAGCCCACCAATAACACCTCCTTAGAAAGTGTTAGTGAATCCCATGCGGAAGGAGGGACTCAACAATCCCATGCATTCAACACACTTTTGTGCTCATACTCAGCCGCTCAATTCAAGTCCATGTAATTACCATCACCCCCCTATGTCGAGTTCTTAATCAACAATGACTCTAACCTTGAACACAAAGCAGTGCCATCGAGCTCGGACTGTGATAACCTGATCCTAAATTAATATTTAATTATTAAAATATTCAAGTAAAATATAATTTTATCCTTGGAATATTTTAATGGGTTTAAAGTTGACTTTTTGTTCGGGAAAATTTGGGGATTTAAGTGGTACCGTTGGAGATATCTCGTCGTCCGGCCACCAAAACTGGTGCCACAACTTGCAAACTCTTCATCTCTCTCTCTCCTCTTTCCATACATACCCACATCTATCCTTGGTTCCAAGCGATTAAACCAGAAATTCGTGCCAAAGTGAAGCCCAAAACGGGCTGTTTTGAAACCAAAACTTTTGAGGGTTTTTTCGGCCAACTCCAACCACCACTGGCCTTGCTATCCCACCCAAACCACTCACCTACCTCCCCTCTGTAATTTCCCTCAACGACCCGACGTGATCCATCCCGAAATCATTGAATCCAAACTTAGAAATTTCTAGGTTTTTCGAAGAGAAAAACGTTCGTTCAAGGGCTTTAATAGTCAAATTGGTCTTCGACTCAAGTATGAAACTTACTCCTCTTAATGTGCTTGATCTTTTGGCATAGGTCTTGACCGGCGATTTGGAGATTTTTCGATCGCGAAATTTACTCTGTGCACCCAAGTGCTGCCGGTGCGTGGGCATCTTTGTGGCAGGCCTTTGGTTCCTAAAATGATCCCCATGTCGTCCCGAGCACAACGGTATGCTCATATTTGAATTTAGTTATCGTTTGACTATCAATTGGATATCACATATTGGGCATTATCCTGGGCTCGATATGTTCAGGGCAGTTGGATTGACTCCATTTTCATATATGTTACTCTAGGCACCCATAGGAACTCTTGGATCGAAAATCGGAGGTTGTGGGCCCTGCGGCTTGGTTGACCAAGTTGGGCAGTTTGACCCCTGGTTGACCGTGAGTCTTCCGAGGTAGTTCCACCTTTCGAGAAGTACTAGAATGATCTTATAAACAAGTTATGACTGTTATTTGAGTTATTTTGATTATGTTGGAATTATGAGATTGTTTTATAGTATCCTATGGAATTTCTTGTATAATTGAGTTTTGATTAAAAATTGATTTAATTTGGGTTAATAAGGATATGGGATCCCTGAGGGTTAATATTTTACATTATTTATTATTATTATTATTATTATTATTATGACTTGGGTGATATTGGGTTGTTTATGAAGTTTATTGTTTTAATTGTAGAATATAATATTTTATGGAAATTATATGTAAACAAGTTTTGATTATTATTTGAATTATTTTGGAGTTTTGATGGGATTACGAGATTATGTTATGGGATTAACGGACTTTAATTTGATATTGAGGTTTGTGAATATTTTTGGGTCTTTATGAACTTTATGCTTGAGAAGGGATTTTGGCTATCCACTTAAGAACTGATTTTTGGAAAGTTGAGAAAAGAATTGAAAAATGGATTTGTGGAATAAGGGGAATTTTATGATAAGTTCATATTATGGTTTTCAAACCCACTACAGGAGTATCCCCCAGTTGCCTTTGGAACAATTTAGTCATTTATGCGATCTCGGGCTAACTACGTGTCTCCCGAGTTCTGCGAGGATATACAATCTTGAGCTGACTACGTTTTCTCCAAGTTCTACGAGGTTATGCGTTCTCGGGCCGACTACATGTTGTAGGGGCTTTTTTCTTCCGGCAACAAGTGGGCTGGGTTGATGAAGTTGTCCCCTTTGTCTGAGTTCGAAAATTAAGCCCCAAAATGCTTCGAAAGGACAGCAAGGCCTTAGGAAGTATTTTGGTTATTTTCACCAACAAAAACAATAGCAACTTACAGATAATTTCTTCATGCTTACAGATAAACTTTCGGGCTTTGCATGAAAGGCATGTGGCATGGGAGCAAAATTATCATGGGTTTAGCACTTTAGAGAGAGAGAGTTGTGGGTTCCTACGAAGGGCAGAGGTTCTAATGGAAGGGAAGAGAGGTTCTAAGGAGGAGAGTTTTGGGTGATTTTCGTAGCTTCCGGCAGCTTGACAGTGACTCTGCAAAGCTGTAGCAATTTGCCAAAGCAGGCGAGATGGGGGAAATGGGCAAGCAAAGCACGAAAATTTCTGGGTTTGTAAGTTAGAGAGAGAAAGCTTGCTCTCTGAAGGTTGTGGGTTGTGTTGTGTTGGGTAGAAGAGGCCCTATTTATAGTTGCTTGGGTTTGTTCTTCTCCAAGAAACCCTAATGGTTTCTTCCCAATCTAGCTAAGCTTCCTCCTCCTTTCTTCTCCTCTTTTTTGACTTACTTCATGGTGGCAAAGTCAGCTCTCACAATCCCACAAAATCAGAGATTTTGGGTGCTCTAGGCTTCTTCCAGCTTGCCCTCAGAGGGGAACTTCCCTTTTTCACCCATCTTCTTTCTCCTCTTTCTTCCTCTTTCCATGGCCAAATCTGATGAAGGAAAGAAAGTGGGTGCGCCTCCTGGTTTAAGGGATGGCATCCTTCCTTGCGTGCTAATATCCCTTGGTTCCTTGAAGGATTTTTGCTTGGAACTTGCTCCCAAGCCTCCCAGGCCCTTCACGTGTGGACTTCTCCAAGCTCCTTCGTGATTTTCTCTCCCAGCTGAGTGCCAAGACTTGTGCTGCCTTTTTATTCTAATTACATAGGCTTTTTAAGTCCACCACATGATTCATCCAATAGGTGGGATAATCTGATCAAGTGTTGGGTCTTTTAGTTGGCTTATTCTAATTGGGGCAATGGGCTATTTTGGTTGGGCTATTTTAGTTGGAGTAATGAGGCTATTTTGGTTGGGCTATTCTAGTTGAGGCAATGGGCTACTTTTTCTGTTGTGCTTACCCACGTTTGGGCCTAAAAAATGGGCTTGAGTCCCGAGGCCCCCAGCGACCCGAGACTTCCATTTCTCGACCCATCGATGGGCCCCATGATAACTTGTTACCATCCATACCACAACCCACTCAAGCAAGCCCCAGGCATTCGAGTGGCTTGGGCCCACTTAAGCTTGTAGTGTGATTGGGTGTGAAATAATAATTTCTCGCTTGGCATGGCATGTCGCTTGGCATTGCATGTCGTTTGGCATGCTTTTAATTATGACGCTTGATAGGATAATTGGCATGAATTTGCAGAGCTAAGTGCATCTTTATAATTTTAATCTCAATTTTTAGCGTGACAGATTTTTATTCGGCATGGCATGTAGGATATGGCTTGTGTATGGCATACTTCTGTGTACTTCAAATCGGGGTTTTTTCCAATAATATATCGTCTTGGGCTAGGAATTTATTCGGGCCCAACCATGGATTTTTTGGGCATCAACACATGTACCCCTAGTTCTCCGAGGATGTAACAGACATGGTACTTGGAATTGACGGAATATTAGTGGAATTGACGGGTTATGAATGGGGGTAGGCCTAGGTGGAGAGTATTTGAATTTTGAGATGTTTTAAACTAAAATTGATGATTTTATCTTGGTACTTGCTGGTGAAGGTTTTAATACATGTTTTCCGATTTATGAGACAAGAATTGAGAGTTTTCTAAGTTTGAAGGATTTTATACAATTCACAACTATTTTCTTAAGTAATGAGCTATTTTATATATATTCGTAATTGTGTATGCACATATGTGATGGGTGGAAAATTGTTCTAAAATCAATATCTTTTGCCTGAGTTTTAGCGGATTAATTAGAGTTTGAAGCCTTTAGTTTTGGGAATGTGTAAAGGAATACTTCATTCATTTGCTTTTTATATGGATTGAACTTTGTTTTCTTGTGGAAAGAACTACGTGTGGCTTGATCCCTCAATAAGAGTACTTAGGCAACCTAGGTTAACCTAGGCGCAGTCGCAAAATAAATTGTTGAATTATGCTTTTAATTGGTTTAGTTGAAATTCATTGTAATTGGGCAAATTTTGGATTACTGTTAATTCTCGTTTATAACAAGGTGAATGTCAGTGTTTTGATTTCCATTAAAGTCACTGTTGAATTGCGTATGGACGAAATTCTTGTATGCTGAACGATTGAGATTATAGAATTGTGTTTTCTAGGGTGCAAATAATTTGGTAAATATTCGTTTTTCAGGAGGAGACTGCTGGTTTTTCAATAGAAGTCAAATCCTAAGGCAGTTTTTAGGGCAAAAAGGGTAGTTTAGTCATTCGTCTCGACACCTGCCAGGTGTTGGACTCACATGGGATTCGACATGGATTCTAAAGTTGAATTTGGGTCGGGTCTTGTCACAGACCCAATCACTGAGCAAATCCCATGGATATGAGTGGATGCGAGGGCTAGCAAATATGAAATTAGGGAGAAGTTGAATTTGGAGGAGTTTACTTGCTTGGCTTTGATCGGAGGGAGGGAGGGAGAGAGAGAGAGAGAGAATGGTGTTACAACTCTCGCTTCCCTTGGAGAGAGCCAATGGAGTCCATGAGCTTCGTGGCTAAGGGATTGGCCTTGTGGTTGATGGTTTTGGGCGACTGAGACTTTGGGTTAAATAAAAAAATAAATATTTATTAGTTTTTTCGTATTTAATGCGATTGCTCCTTCTTTAGCTGTCAAAATCAACTTTGAGTTCAAATTTGGGTACTCACACTATTAACTGGGTAAAAGCTGCTTAACAACTGTTTTATGGGAAAGTCAAAGCTTTTGAAGAAGATTGACATTGGGCCCCAATCTTTGGACATTTAGTTTTCTAATTCTGAACGGCCCGAAACCCATTTTACTCAAAGAGTGCTTTTGTTGGGCCTCTAGACATTCTCAGTCCAAACGTATTGTTTTGTGGAAACAAATCAAAGCGCGCTACATGTGGCAACATCACGGTTTGAAATATTACTCAAAGTATGTTTTTATTTTTCATGAAAAGGAATTTCATTCAATAACCAGATAGCATAATACACTGAGAAGAAAACAAAAGGATGTGCAAGTTTGGGCCTTTGTAAAAAACCTTTAGCATAAAAAACACCCTCAAAAAAAGGAGGAAAATCTGCCAAAGGAAAAAGAGCACCTCCCACTTGCCATCAAACATAAAGATCAGCCATTAGCTTCTAGATTTGCAGAAAGAAAAGGAGTTAGCCACAATGGCTCCTCCTCAATCCATGTGAAAAAACCAGCGTTCCTAGTGCCATATTGAGCCAGCTCATGGGCAACCTTGTTACCATCTCGTCGTTGCCAATTACAGGAGAAAGATCTAAACCACCCCTGCATGTCCTTGATATCTTCCACTAGATTCCCTTCAGCTTCAAAACACTCTTCATTAGAGTTGATTCTATCAGCCACCCCTTGCGCATCCATTTCTAGCATTATGTCATGAAAGCCAAGATCATATGCGAACTAAAGACCTTCCTTTGCAACAATTAGTTCCATAGCTTGTGCACTAAAATGTCCTACCACTTGTCGAGAACAAGCAGCCATAAACTCCTTATTTCCATTGCGAATCATTGCTCCAACTCCCGCACTAACCCAGCAACTTTGGTTGCCCCGTCAACATTAATTTTGTACTAACCATCCAATGGGGCATGTCAATTATAGAACTTTGACTGGGCCCTTGCCTACTATGGGAGCATATAGGGGCAGGATTTAGAGTAAAAACTCTGTCTGATAAGCCAAAGCTTTGTTAAACACTAATACACTCTCTTTTCGGTTCACAATTGTATATCATTTTGTACCCTTCTAGCTTATGATTTTGTTATGTTTTTGAGTTAACCTGGTGCTTTTAACCTCTTTTGTGTTTGTCATTCAGTTCATTGAGCTCTAGGTATCACTTGAGGCATTTGAAGTAAAATGGTGAAAACAATGTGTAAAAACTGAAGACTGAGTTACAAATTCATTTCGGGCATATCATTTTCATCTGTGCTTGGATTGGGCCAATTCACGTGTGCTTGGAAAGAAGACATTCTGAACTTGATGATGGATAGCTCAAGCTTATCAATTGATTAATCCAAGCCCAATCCGTGAGCCCATCAAATTACACATCATGCTGACTTGCAGATGAGCTCATTGCTTGCTTGGTCATGCCTGACATGAGGATGAGCTATTGGTTTCTGGATGGAAGCTTGGTCATGCTGACATGATGGTGAGCTATGGCTGCTGGTGGGATTTGTTGGTGAAATGCAGCAACCAATTCTGATTATCTAAATGCAAGTGTGTTAGGTCATTGCTATATTCAATTCTGATTTCTCACTTCCCCCCCTATAAATACCTCTTCCATTCCTCATTCATGGTGTGCAAGCCTGGGATTCACAACCCCACAATTCAGCCATCCTTCACTCTCACAATCCCAAACACTTCCATCATTTTCCCAAACACATTCATAAATTATCCTCAACCACTTCCATCATTTTCCCAAACACTCCATCAATCAACCAAAAGCTCTAAACAGCCTCAAATCGCCAAAAGAACTCCAGCAAACCTCTCTTCCATTTCCCTACGAATTTCATCTTTCTTAGCCATCACCACTCACTCAAACTCATCCCAAATCACCTCCATATCCTTCATACATCTTTCTAGAAGTGGGGAAGCTCTTGGAGAAGCATTAGAAGTGGAGAAGCACTTGGAGAAGCCTTGGACACCACAAGAACTTCAAAAAGGGGTTTTTCTACTCTTATTGCATTCATTATGTTTTCTCATTTCTGTTCAAGTCTTTTTTCCATTATTAGTAGCTAAATCCATCACTAGGGCTTCGATGTAACCTAACATGAATATTCTGGGTTTATAAATTTCAAGTTTCAAGTTTGATTCATGATTCATGTTCTTATTCATTTTGCATACCTGCCTATATGCTGATCAGAATGCCTAGCTACCATTTTGATTTGTGTATCTTGGTTTGAATTAAGAGTATACATCATGCTTTAATTCGAATTGAACTATGAATAGGAAGAGTATGTATGGACATTCAACAACAGGGATTAGATACATACTTGGTTGTTTAAAATGTTCTTCTATGCTTAATGGGTTCCTAATGCTTAATTTTAGGTTAGACAACAAATGATCAAATTAGGGAATTAGGAACACAAGGTTAGGACTAAACACCATGACTTAATCATACTTTAGCTAGAATCAATCTTTGAATCTGAATTAGACTTGTCATTTGAATCTTTATAACCTGGAATTCAATTGTTATGGTGAATCGAATGCCCTAGTCTCCAAATCTGTTTTTCAATCTTCAAAACCACCCTTGCTACACTCGTTTACTTGTTTCATTTGCAATCTCAGTTTGTTCATTTCCTTTCACAATCACAATCACAATCACTCTCACTTTAAATTCTGTTTTAGACTTAACTTCCTAACTTCTTGAATTCGGTAATCTAAGTACATAACTAATTTGAACTTCTCAGTCCTCGTGGGTACGACCTCGTTCTTGTCTTGCTATACTACTGATTGGCACGTACACTTGCGAGTTAACATAATTAAACAACAAGTTTTTGGCGCCGTTGCCCTGGGACTGAACGAAAGTTCTTCCCTGGTTATGTGCCCAAGGTTACCCTATTATTTTTAGTGTTTTTAATTAATCTAATTTTCTGTTTCAGGTAGTTTATGTCTAACAGGCCATTCCTTGAACAAGTGAGGTCTTCGTTCCAACGTTCCAGATCTTTGAATGCATGACCATCATTGCAACCGAATCGTGTGAGCTCTGAAATTCAAAATCGTCTAGAAAGGGAGTTGTCAACTGCAAAAGAGCAAGCTCTTGCTACATTTACAAGTCTTGCTCTCCACACTGAACTTCATGGTTCTTCACCTTCAAATTCGGAAGCAAGTTCAGACCAAGAAGAAGAAGAAATGATGGCTGCCATTGAGTTCATGGGAGACCTTGATATCCCAACAATTCCAGCATCCCCTTCAAGCATTTCGCTGCCCACTGTAGCTCGAAACTATGAGCTTAAATCTTCTCATCTTAATATGTTACCTTCCTTTTATGGTTTACCTAATGAAGATCCATTAACTCATATAAATGATATTTTTAATGTTGTGAGTTCTTTTCCCTTGACAGGTATGACGGAAGATCAACTTCGAATGAGAGTGTTTCCATACACTTTAAAGGATATGGCGAAGTATTGGTTGAATTCTTTGAAGCCGGGATCACTCACTACATGGGCTGCCATTCAAAAGAAGTTCCTGGAAAAATACTTCTCCACACAAAAGACCGATATGCTTAGGGACAAGATCTTGTTATTTGCATAGCAAGATGATGAATCGTTTTGTGAAGCATGTGAGAGATTCAATGGGCTGCTCAATCAATGTGCTCATCATGGGATTCCATTGAAGCTTCAAATGCGTATGTTTTATAAAGGACTAACCCCTTCTAGTCATAATATTGTCACAAATTTTGCAGGTGGTTCTTATAAGACCAAGACTCCGGAAGAAACGTATGAACTCTTTGAGGGGATAGCAATGGAGACCCAACATACGGATACAAGAGGTAAACGTGTTGTTAATGGTTTTAATGACTCTTCTAGTGTGCAGATTTCAAAACTGGAACAAAAGCTAGATGCTTTTCTTGCATTAAGAAACCCTTCGAAGGAAGTGTGTAGCATATGTGAAACTCATAACCATGCTACCATAGCTTGTCCACTTGGGGCTGAATATCCAGAATTTGTGCAAGAGCAAGCTAAGTTGGTAAATTCCTACAACCAAGGTCCAAGAAATGATCCATACTCTCAAAGTTATAATCCAGGTTGGAGGAATCATCCAAACTTTTCATGGAGGAATACCCAGAATCAAGCAAATCCCCCTTCATTCCAAAGGCCACAACAATCATCATCATCATTGGAAGATATAGTGAAGCAGATGGCAATCAATCAATCTAATTTTCAGCAAACTACACAAGCTGCCATCTCCAAATTGGAAGTCCAATTAGGCCAAATAGCTGCTGAAATAACTCAAAGAGAGCTTGGGAAATGGCCAAGCCAAACTGAGATCAATCCAAAGAACCATGAAGTCAAGGCCATTCATGTGCTCAGATCAGGTAAGATCATTGATAATAAAGTTGATTCTAATATTTCAAATGATGTTGTTATTGTAGAAAATGAAGATGAAGAGGAGGAAACCACGGCTACGTAAGGAGAACAACCCAAAACATCCTAATCTGCTCCTAAGGCCAAATCAGATTCTCAGGAATCCAAACAATTCCAATTGCATAAAAGGGATGACAAATTCATGCCACCACATCTTCAAAAAGATAGACACGTGGCACCCGCTCCATATGTTCCATATATTCCATTTCCAGGGCGTCTTAAGAAAGCAAAGCAAGATAAGGCTTTTAAAGAGATTTATGATATTTTGAGTAAAGTTAATATCAATTTGCCTTTTCTTGATCTTATTGAACAGATCCATGCATATGGAAAGTTCATCAAGAACTTGAAGACACACAAGCTCAATTTTGCTCCAAATGAAGAAGTAAAGCTCGACATGAATGTAAGTGCTGTGTTGCAAAGGAAGCTTCCACCAAAATCAAAAGATCCTGGCAGTTTTGACATTCCAATTAACATTGGAGACAAGAAGGTTGGAAGAGCCATGTTGGACTTAGGAGCAGGCATCAATGTAATGCCATATTCAGTTTATCAAGAGCTTGGCTTAGAAGGGATGAAGAAGACTTCAATTCGTCTTGAACTAGCTGATCATTCTATCAAATATCCGAAAGGTATTGTAGAAGATATTCTAGTTCAAGTTAATACACTAATTCTCCCTGTTGATTTTGTAGTGATGGATATGGAGAACAATCTAAATGAAGATCGTGTTGATCCCATTCTTTTAGGACGACCAGTCATGGCCACAACAAACACAATTATCAATATGAAAGATGGCACCCTCTCCATGACCGTGTTGGGTGAAACTGCTGAATTTAAAGTGTTTGATCCTCCATCTCAACCTTCTATCTCTCTTGATACTTGTTTTTCAATTGATGTTGTGAATGATGAAGTTTCTTCTAAGAGTTTGCAGAAACAGTCCATTGATGCTTTAGAAGTTGTCATTGCACAAGTAGAGGAAGAACAAGTTGAACCAAAGTTCCAAGAAGTGGTAGCTGCCCTAGAAGTGTTCCAGCCATTTCCACCAATTTCTGGGTTACCACTTGAGCCCCTTGATCCATGCTCTACGAAGTTGGAACCATCCAATGGCATGTTCAAAGTTACACCCCTTGCACACTTGAAGAAAAGAAAAGGAAAAGGAAGAGGAGAAGAAGTTAGGTGAACAATCTTGAGACGATTGATCCGAAACCCCACAACTCATCATAAGCTGATTGCATAATGTCTTGCCAAGACATTAACTAAGGCGCTTCTTGGGAGGCAACCCATGTGTTCAAGAAGAAGGTGTTTGTTAGCGGTCGACCTAATCGCATCAATGGGGAGTTTTTCTCTAAACCTTCTTCTTAACTTTTCCCTTTATCATTTGCATGTTCTCAATCATCTTTTCTATGCTTTAACATTGAGGAAAATGTTCAATTCAGGTCTGGGGGGAAGGTTTTCAATTTTCGTTCATTTATGTTTTCAGTTTTCTTTCATTGTGTTTTTCAGTTTTTGTTCATTTTTTTTAGAAGGTCATACAATCAATATTATGAAGCTACCATTGAGGTTTTCATATCATAATTTTTGCACTTCACAAAGCTTTTGCTCTTAGAATTCTGGTGGCTAAAGTAACCATGCTCAAATTCTTGAAGGAGAATAGTGGAGACTACCATAGTAAGCCATATCGGGCCTAATTGCTTTCTTGAGAGGGTTTAAAGTGTTCTATTTCTCATCCATACTTATTTTCTTCAATCACTCTAATTGATCTCATTGTTCCATTTTGATTGAATACTAAGGATGATTCTCTTTTGCAGATATCATGTGCTTGCTCTCATTCATGAATGAACTCATTGAAGTGATGCTAGGCTATGTGTGTATAACCATTCTATGTGCTTTCTTTTCACCCATATGTGTGTTCCATTAGCCCTCTTGAAGCCAAACACTTGTTGTGTAGATTCAGCTGCACCAAAATGGATTCAGCTGCATCCTCAACTTGTGATACTCGCAAGTGCACGAGCCGTTGGTAGTTTAGCATATGTAAGTGCGAGGTCGATTCCACAGGGATTGGTGATTGAATGATCCAATTCAGTTTTCCTACACAAAATAGAAATGAAAACAAAAGAAGCAAAGAGTTTTGTACAACACTTGAGCACATGGAGAGTTTGGATGAGAATAGAGAGAAGTGTTTGAGAAAGAGAAGGGAGAAGAGTTTTGGGAAGTGTTTGAGAACTTTGAGAATTTGGAAGAGAAGGTGTTTGGGAAGCTTTGAGGATTTTGGAAGAGAAAGGAAAGTGTTTGGGAAGCTTGAGGATTTTGGAAGAGAATGTGTTTGAGAGCATGGGAAATTTGGAAGAGAAAGGAAAGTGTTTGGGAAGCTTGAGGATTTTGGAAGGGGATGTGTTTGAGAACTTTAAGAATCTTTGTGAACTTGGAGAATTGAGAACTTAGGGAAGGGAGAGAAAAGTGTTTGTGAAGTGTTTGAGACATGGAGACTTTGATGAAGGAATGAAGAAGTGTTTGAAGAAATTTAGAACAAGAGAGGGGGGAGAAGTAAGTGTTTGAGAATTAGTAAAAGGAAAATGAAAAGTGTTTGAGATTTAGTACAAGGATCTTGTTACAACAATTGAGAACTACAAAGGGAAACTAAGAGAATTTGAGGGAGAGAAGGGAAGGGAGCTCTAGAGAAGTGTTTGAGAGCTCCCCCCCTTGGGGTGTTTTTACAAGCTTAGAGAACTTCCCTATTTATAGGCCTAGGGGAAGTGAAAATCTGAATTATACAATAGAGTTCACTAACCACACTCACTTGACCAACTTACAACACTTAATTCACCTAACACACTATTGCATTTGAAAACAATTCTTCTTGTCATTAAGCTTAGTGTAGCATCATCCACTTCAACTTCAATTAATTCATTTGGCTGCTGAAAAATTCCACTCAAAAATAGGTATTGAATATGCTTCACCAAACTTTCCCACAATCAACAACACTTCATCATGCATATGTCATGCATGAGAATGCATTGCAGCCAGCTTGTGGGCTCGTTTTGGGCTTGTGGCTCCATCCTGAAAAATCTGGAAAAATATGGATCTTTAAGCTCTTTGAATTATCTTTCCAAGTATATGCAGCCCAACTCAAGGAAAAATCGGGAAGAACTTCAAATGTGATTTTTGGCCCAGTAACGCAGATGCTGCCGAATTTGACCTTAAGTTACCAAAATATGTATAACTTTCTCTAGAAGACTCGGAATCATGAACCGTAAAATTCTACAGAAAATAGACTTCCATAAATTTCCAATGATGTATGGTTCATTATCTGGTTCTTCTTGAGCAAGTACAGTCCAATCCGTGAAGTTGACTGATCTGCAGACACTGTTTTGAGCTAACTTGTCTCCAAAAAGCAATTAGTGAGTCTCAAGCTTATAACACTGAAACAAACACAAAACTTATTAAAAGCACAACTTTAACTCAAAAACATAACCAAATCATAATTTAAAAGGGTACAAAATGATATGTAATTATGCACCGATCAAATATCCCCAAACCTAGATTTTGCTAGTCCTCGAGCAAAACAAAAGGAAAACAAAGATAAAAAACAAATAAGAAGTTAACTAGACCACTTTCGTAAGTAACTCGATTGCATTTAGCGTATGCAACAAGCCTTTAAACCTCTAGGCATCCCTAGTAGGAGGAGTTGTGTCTCCTGAGGGTTTAACAGATATCATACCCACAAACGTTTTTCTAACTCTACAAAACAAAATGGTTAGAAAACTTATTAGATTTGTTAGTACTTAAGCAAAATAACAAACACAAAAATAAAAGCAAAATCAAAAATAAAAATAAAAACAATCACAAAAGTAAAAAGAACTCAAAATAATCTTTCCGAACATTTCCGAAGAGAAATGACTCATGCACATGACTTAAACGTTTTAACAATAAAAGCTCAATTTTAGACATTATTTACAAGGTGGTAAAGTTCAAAACATAATATGCTCAAGGTGTAGTAGTGTGATAGCCAAATGCAACAAATTCCTCAATCTTAGTTTTCACACAATTTCAAAAATCATACAAAGCACAAGTTCAACTTCAAATCTCACCAAAGTTGTCCTCTCACAAATGAATCACTCAGAAGAGGGCTATAATGCATCACTCAGTTATAAACATGAGAATAGAGTTAAACCATAAGGACTTAACTCGAAAATAGAAAGATGAAGAACTTGCATTAATATGATCTCAAGAAGGATGCCAAACACTTAAAAGTAGAAAAATGAATGCAATTCAACCACGTGGCATTTAAGATCAATTTAGGTCTTTAACATAGGTTGTAATGGGGCCAAGGGTGTAAGGTGAGTAAGAAATGAAGGGTATGGATAAAACAAAGTCCAAGGAACTCAAAATATAAGAGCATAAAACAATTGTTTACAAGACTTTGAATCATCACAATGAGAAATTATTTTTACATGATCAAAACTCCTTATACCTTCATTTACAATGATTCACTTCTTTATTGAACAATCACCAATTTATTTTGAAGGCCCAAAAATGAATTTTCAAACAACCACCACTTAATCACAACTTTCCTCTTTTCTTTCACCAATTGTGTGAATATATATTTTTTTGAAATGTAACACCTCTTCCCAAACCTAGTATGAAAAACACATCCCAATTAAAGCTCATGAGTTCCTTAGAAAGGTAAATATTTGTTTTTCAGGCTAAGGCGAGGAAATAAAATTGGTAAATGAAAGAAAAGGTTTACATGTAAGCTCAAAATGGTTAACAATGGAAAATCATGTTTAAGCATGCATAAGGTTATCTTGAAAGGCACAAACGATCCAAAGAGGGCCTTAATATCATTTCTTAAATGTCATGGAATCAAATTGCATAAGAATGAATGACTTTTAAGTGTTCAACCAAATCAATGAATAATGAGATCAAACAACAACTTAGATGACAAGAAATTAAGAGTATGTGTATATAACACTCATGAAATGAAGTACAAGGCTCAAAAGCTCACTTTATATGGTTGGTTATATAAGTCTAATTTATGCTTCATACAATTCTTTAGATCATGCAAATCCTTTAATTGGAAAATTATGAAACAAATGGCAAGTGTAAAGATGGTTTCAAACATATCATGCCAGAACAATGCCAAATTTTATTTTACTATTTTTTTTTATAATTTTTTTTTAAATAAAATAAAATGAAATCCAATTTTCATTTAAGTCATGCAACATTTATCACAATCTCATCATATGTGTTCGGAAAGTGACTCAAAAACAAAACAAAACAAAACTCAAAATAAAAGAAAAACAAGCAATTAATTTTTTTAATTTTTTTAATTTTTTATATAATTAAAAAAAAATTTAGGAAAAACCAAATTTATTTGCTAAACTTCAATACCCCCAAACCTAGAAATGAACATTGTCCTCAATGTTTAAAAATTAGCCACAAGCAATGTCATAATAACAAATGAAGGTATTAAAGCAAATAAAAAATAACAAAATACAAAAATAAAATAAAAGAAAATAATTACAAAAATAAAAATTACAAAACAAACAATCAAATAAAATAAAAAAATAAAAAAAATAAAACGAAACAATAAAACACTCAAAACAGTAAGCCATAAACAGGAGGTCTTACGCAAACTAAAACCCAATTTTATTTTTTTGAAAGCTCAAAGTCCACAATGAAATTAACCCACCTTGAAACCCAAACAAGGTGAAAAACCGACCCAAAAATGAAATCCGAAGCCCACACATTTTTTATTGCTTTAATTTAATTTAATTTTTATTTTAAAGATGAAACATGAATTGGGAGTGCAAAGACGGGATTTCTGAAAAGAGAGCACGTGGTCCCTAATGTCGTCTCTTGGTTAGTCATGGGCAGACTGAGCGAGACATGCGTCGACGCATAGAGGCGCCGCAGACTCCACAAGCAGAAATTACAGGGCCATACAAAGTCGTGATGACTTTACTCGAACGCGTCCGTTCAGAAAGGTCACGTCATGATAAATGAGTTGGGTGTGGTTGGAAAGAGAGAAGGTGGTGGGACTCGAGGAATGCTGGAGATTCAGAAAAATGCTGACGCTGCAATGGCTAGGGTTTGTCAAATACTATGTCTATAAGAAGGAAAAAGAAGGGAAAACACAAACTCAGAAAAACAAAAGAGAAAAAAAAAGCAAGAAAAAGAAAAATGTGAGAAATCAAATGGCCTCTTCCTACCCATTTTCGTTGGATCTCAACCTAGCTCCACCGACTCAGACATGGGGCCAAGCAGCGGCACCAGGATGGGTACCCTACTTTGCCTCCGCAATGGGGCCTGTGACTGTCAATGACTCAATACTCCTGGACAACGATGTTGCCATTGGAGTTGGCAGAAATTTAGTAACTCCTAAAGATATACGTGTGTTCGGGACAAGGGATGACAACCGGGTCACGAGTGATGCCCTGGCACTGAGCGTGCAGAGTACAACATGTGTTGCAAGTTTGGGTCATCGCCTACTTGCGAAGTCCCATGAGGTAGAGATTCTGAAAGGTCAGTTAGCGGCGGAGCGAAGTACGGTTGAAGAGTGTCAGAGTGCTATAAAAAGCTTAAAACGGGAGAGGGCAAGGATAGTGGAGGTGAATCGACACCACCTAGAAGTATTGCGGGACGAGAATAAAAGCCTATCAAAGATGGTAGAGTTGTATTCTCGCGACATGCGAAAGCAGCTGGAGGAACTAGACCGACCGGGTAAACGCAAGCAAGCAGATCGCGAGAGTAGTTATGCTCAAGCTAAGATTGCGATCTTTGGGAGCTCAAGTGGTGATCCCCAAGAGGCTGTGCGTGAAGCCCCGAAGAGGACAACCAGAGGGCCAAACTCAAAGCTCCTATGGTCGAGACACCTAGCGCTCTGAAGAAATGATTTCTACTGTTTTTATTTTTTGGTTGTTTTTGTTTTTGTTATTTTTTTTTCAGAAATAAAAGAGTAAAGTTGCATAAGGAAAAAGAAAGAGACAAAGAAAACACACTTCCCAAACTTAAATCAAACAAAAACGACAAACGGAAAAAGAAAGCACACTTCTCAAACTAAAATAAGACAAATGTGATAGCCGAAAGGGAAAGGCAAAAACATAAAACACTAGAAAATGAAAGTAACGGGCAAAAATATAAAACACCAGAAAAACACGGAAAAAATAAAATAAAGTAAAGTGAAAGTTAATGTGCTCCCCCTTGAAGCGATTAGGTTCAGAGCATGCCCGGGAAATCCGAAATGGTGTTGGCTCTCTCTCATCAGCATATGCCTATTTAAACCACATCTCTGCAAGCGGATGATACCCAGCATTTCTTCCTGCAAACTCAAGGAAAAACATCAAAAAATTCAGAAGCAAAACAAATGGTATCCTCATGCACTCACCTTGATGATCTCAACCTTGAGCTCTCACTTGCACCACCGAATGCCCAGACAA
This sequence comes from Prunus fruticosa, assembly GCA_018703695.1. NCBI lineage: Eukaryota > Viridiplantae > Streptophyta > Magnoliopsida > Rosales > Rosaceae > Prunus > Prunus fruticosa. Next base: position 3,229,552 of record CM031923.1, on the reverse strand, counting down.
GGGCTCCTCCAAACCCTGTCTTCCCAAACTCCACATATCATCATGGCACGGCCTCAAACTTTGTTGAGGCAATACCGAACTTTGCTGAGGTAATGCCGAACAGGGCAGTGTTGCTGGGCAGCATGATTGGCAGTAAACTCACATCGGCAGATCACCTGCATGTGGCACAGAGGTCCGAACAAGGCTGCGGTGGAGGAGTCCCACGATTTAACTGTGCTCCATGCGGTCTCGGCTACCAATTTGGGCATGCGATTACTGGCGAGGACACGGGAGTGCACCGCTCTGAGTGAGGAGGTGGCTGCCTTGAAGGCTATGGTGGCGGACTTGCAGAAGCGGCTCTACAGTGCCAATCAGCATGTGGAAGCATCGCAGAAAAAGAATGAGGACCATGTAGAGCTGCTGAGATTCTACAAGTGCGAGAAAATAGAGGCATGCCATGAAGATGAAGATGAAGATGATGAAGATGTTGTTTTTATTTTTAATTTACTTGAATGTTGTTGTTTGTTTGTTTTGTTTTTTGTTTTTTGTTGTTTTGTTGTTTTTTGTTTTTTGGTGTTTTTGTTTTTTTGTTTTTTTTTTGTAGTGAAATAAAAATGTGTTTTTAACACTAACTAACCACACCACGTAAATAAATACATAAATTAACTTAACAAAACAAAACAAAAACAAAGACTATACAGAAAAAAAATAAAAAATAAAACTTGATTTAAAAACACACGAATATACAAGCAACTCACGGATGACCAGTTAAGGGCCTCAGAAAAACACAGCCAGGGGATCCGGGAAGGTTGGAGGGGTCACAATGGTCCCTCTTAAAACCCAAACTTCTTAGACACCAAAGGTGTCGCCTAAAGAACTCCTAGACACTGGATTTGACGGAAGTGCTTACTGGAGTTACCATAAGTCAGCTCATATGAAAAATCTTTTTTAAATTTTTAAATTTTTTTTTTAAATTTTTTAAATTTTTTATATAAAAAAGAAACATAAATTTAAAATAATAACAAGTAAAGAGAAAGGATTGAGATGCTCCCCCTTGAAGCGATTAGGTCGAGCGTGATGCAATTGGAGGTCGCGACTTCTCTCACTTGCTCCACACTTCCCATTCTTATGATTGAGGTTGCCATCTCTCTCCATTTTTATGAAGCTGTCATAAATTGCTAGAACAAGCACCAAAAACTTGAAACGGAATTAAAAGGATTAGGAAATAAATTAAAAAAAAACTAAAAAATGAAAAGGAAAAATCAACACTTCCATGTTTCAAAGTAACAAGCAACAAAGTAAATCAAACTAGCTTATGGAGTTCGTTCTTTCCCAAATATGATTATCCATATGGTGTGTGGTTTTAATCAAGTATTCAGAAAAAGCATTTAGCTATGGTGTTTAGTCTAAACACAAATTCCGAACCCATTAAGAACAAGAAGAACAATAAAGAACCAAGTAGAATTTAAACATGGTGTTTGTCTTCAATATCTACCCATTCATTCACTAATCAGTCCAAGAGTCATATGGTGTTTATATAAACTTGGACAAGATATTTAATTAAGAACAAGTGAATGAAACCATAAACAAGAAATAATGGACATGCTACTTGAACCTCTTTTCTATTTTTTGTGTTGTGTAAGCTTGGGACTCAAACCCAGTTCTCTTGCTTGTCAGGCAATTGTCCTTGTCCGTTGGACTACAAACACAACTTGTCAATTAACGACATTAACTTTAAAACATGAAATTGTCCAGTTATATACAAAAAATAAAAATAATAAAAAGTAGGAAAACCAAATAGAATCAAATAATGTTACCGGTCCCCGGCAACGGCGCCAAAAACTTGTTGTGTAGATTCAGCTGCACCAAAATGGATTCAGCTGCATCCTCAACTTGTGATACTCGCAAGTGCACGAGCCATTCGTAGTTTAGCATATGTAAGTGCGAGGTTGATTCCACAGGGATTGGTGATTGAATGATCCAATTCAGTTTTCCTACACAAAATAGAAATGAAAACAAAAGAAGCAAAGAGTTTTGTACAACACTTGAGCACATGGAGAGTTTGGATGAGAATAGAGAGAGGTGTTTGAGAAAGAGAAGGGAGAAGAGTTTTGGGAAGTGTTTGAGAACTTTGAGAATTTGGAAGAGAAGGTGTTTGGGAAGCTTTGAGGATTTTGGAAGAGAAAGGAAAGTGTTTGGGAAGCTTGAGGATTTTGGAAGGGAATGTGTTTGAGAACTTTAAGAATCTTTGTGAACTTGGAGAATTGAGAACTTAGGGAAGGGAGAGAAAGATGTTTGTGAAGTGTTTGAGACATGGAGACTTTGATGAAGGAATGGAGAAGTGTTTGAAGAAATTTAGAAGAAGAGAGGGGGGAGAAGTAAGTGTTTGAGAATTAGTAAAAGGAAAATGAAAAGTGTTTGAGATTTAGTACAAGGATCTTGTTACAACAATTGAGAACTACAAAGGGAAACTAAGAGAATTTGAGGGAGAGAAGGGAAGGGAGCTCTAGAGAAGTGTTTGAGAGCTCCCCCCCTTGGGGTGTTTTTACAAGCTTAGAGAACTTCCCTATTTATAGGCCTAGGGGAAGTGAAAATCTGAATTATACAATAGAGTTCACTAACCACACTCACTTCACCAACTTACAACACTTAATTCACCTAACACACTATTGCATTTGAAAACAATTCTTCTTGGTATTAAGCTTAGTGTTGCATCATCCACTTCAACTTCAATTAATTCATTTGGCTGCTGAAAAATTCCACTCAAAAATAGGTATTGAATATGCTTCACCAAACTTTCCCACAATCAACAACACTTCATCATGCATATGTCATGCATGACAATGCATTGCAGCCAGCTTGTGGGCTCGTTTTGGGCTTGTGGCTCCATCCTGAAAAATCTGGAAAAATATGGATCTTGAAGCTCTTTGAATTATCTTTCCAATCATATGCAGCACAACTCAAAGAAAAATCGGGAAGGCCTTCAAATGTGATTTTTGGCCCAGTAACGCAGATGCTGCCGAATTTGACCTTAAGTTACCAAAACATGTATAACTTTCTCTAGAAGACTCGGAATCATGAACCGTAAAATTCTACAGAAAATAGACTTCCGTATATTTCCAATGATGTATGGCTCATTACCTGGTTCTTCTTGAGCAAGTACAGTCCAATCTTTGAAGTTGACTGATCTGCAGACACCGTTTTGAGCTAACTTGTCTCCAAAATGCAATTAGTGAGTCTCAAGCTTATAACACTGAAACAAACACAAAACTTATTAAAAGCACAAGTTTAACTCAAAAATATAACCAAATCATAATTTAAAAGGGTACAAAATGATATGTAATTATGCACCGATCAACACTTAAAGCCTTTTTCTTCTATCACCCTCATCATTTCCCTACCTTTGTATCTCAATCTGAGATACTTGACCTATTGTAGCCATACCCTATAGCTTAGAAATATAGCAAGGTGTGCCAAGATAAAGTTTGAAGCAAGGAAGTTGCTGCCATGTGCCTAAATGAAAGATGATGTGAATATGTGCAATGAAGTTAAATAAGATGCGGATCAAATCAGCAAATAAGAAAGATAAAGAGAAAGTGTGTCGATTTGATCTAAGTGTGAAATATAAGGTCTATGTCAAAACACTCTTCATTAGAGTTGATTCTATCTGCCGCCCCTTGCGCATCCATTTCTAGCATTATGTCATGAAAGCCAAGATCATATGCGAACTGAAGACCTTCCTTTGCAACAATTAGTTCCATAGCTTGTGCACTAAAATGTCCTACCACTTGTCGAGAACAAGCAGCCATAAACTCCTTATTTCCATTGCGAATCATTGCTCCAACTCCCGGCACTAACCCAGCAACTTTGGTTGCCCCGTCAACATTAATTTTGTACTGACCATCCAATGGGGCATGCCAATTATAGAACTTTGACTGGGCCCCTGCCTACTATGGGAGCATATAGGGGCAGGATTTAGAGAGTAAAACTCTGCGATAAGCCAAAGCTTTGTTAAACACTAATACACTCTCTGTTCGGTTCACAATTGTATATCATTTTGTACCCTTCTAGCTTATGATTTTGTTATGTTTTTGAGTTAACCTTGTGCTTTTAACCTCTTTTTTGTTTGTCATTCAGTTCATTGAGCTCTAGGTATCACTTAAGGCATTTGAAGTAAAATGGTGAAAACAATGTGTAAAAACTGAAGACTGAGTTACAAATTCATTTCGGGCATATCATTTTCATCTGTGCTTGGATTGGGCCAATTCACGTGTGCTTGGAAAGAAGACATTCTGAACTTGATGATGGATAGCTCAAGCTCATCAATTGATTAATCCAAGCCCAATCCGTGAGCCCATCAAATTACACATCATGCTGACTTGCAGATGAGCTCATTGCTTGCTTGGTCATGCTGACATGAGGATGAGCTATTGGTTTCTGGATGGAAGCTTGGTCATGCTGACATGATGGTGAGCTATGGCTGCTGGTGGGATTTGTTGGTGAAATGCAGCAACCAATTCTGATTATCTAAATGCAAGTGTGTTAGGTCATTGCTATATTCAATTCTGATTTCTCACTTCCCTCCCCCTATAAATACCTCTTCCATTCCTCATTCATGGTGTGCAAGCCTGGGATTCACAACCCCACAATTCAGCCATCCTTCACTCTCACAATCCCAAACACTTCCATCATTTTCCCAAACACATTCATAAATTATCCTCAACCACTTCCATCATTTTCCCAAACACTCCATCAATCAACCAAAAGCTCTAAACAGCCTCAAATCGCCAAAAGAACTCCAGCAAACCTCTCTTCCATTTCCCTACGAATTTCATCTTTCTTAGCCATCACCACTCACTCAAACTCATCCCAAATCACCTCCATATCCTTCATACATCTTTCTAGAAGTGGGGAAGCTCTTGGAGAAGCATTAGAAGTGGAGAAGCACTTGGAGAAGCCTTGGACACCACAAGAACTTCAAAAAAGGGGTTTTTCTACTCTTATTGCATTCATTATGTTTTCTCATTTCTGTTCAAGTCTCTTTTCCATTATGAGTAGCTAAATCCATCACTAGGGCTTCGATGTAACCTAACATGAATATTCTGGGTTTATAAATTTCAAGTTTCAAGTTTGATTCATGATTCATGTTCTTATTCATTTTGCATACCTGCCTATATGCTGATCAGAATGCCTAGCTACCATTTTGATTTGTGTATCTTGGTTTGAATTAAGAGTATACACCATGTTTTAATTCGAATTGAACTATGAATAGGAAGAGTATGTATGGACATTCGACAACAGGGATTAGATACATACTTGGTTGTTTAAAATGTTCTTCTATGCTTAATGGGTTCCTAATGCTTAATTTTAGGTTAGACAACAAATGATCAAATTAGGGAATTAGGAACACAAGGTTAGGACCAAACACCATGGCTTAATCATACTTTAGCTAGAATCAATCTTTGAATCTGAATTAGACTTGTCACTTGAATCTTTATAACCTGGAATTCAATTGTTATGGTGAATCGAATGCCCTAGTCTCCAAATCTGTTTTTCAATCTTCAAAACCACTCTTGCTGCACTCGTTTACTTGTTTTCGTTTGCAATCTCAGTTTGTTCATTTCCTTTCACAATCACAATCACAATCACTCTCACTTTAAATTCTGTTTTAGACTTAACTTCCTAACTTCTTGAATTCGGTAATCTAAGTACATAACTAATTTGAACTTCTCAGTCCTCGTGGGTACGACCTCGTTCTTGTCTTGCTATACTACCTGATTGGCACGTACACTTGCGAGTTAACATAATTAAACAACACTCTCAAGACTTCATCCTTGAAACAACATATTGTTTCTGTCATTCCAAATATCCCAGCATAGAAAAGCAAAAAGATCCACCTCCCTTTTACTTGAGACCACAATCACAGCTTGCCAAAGTTCCTTGAAAGATGTAATTCTCCACTCATGTTGATTTGCACACCAGGGTGATAAAGACCATATTGCATGAATAACTGACTCCACTTTCTTCCCACAACGTGGACATATTGGAGAATTCAAGATCTTCCTATGGTAAAGATTTTGTCTGCTAGGCAAAAACCCCCATATAAATCTCCATAGAAAGAAATTGATTTTATTAGGCACCTGCAAACTCCACAGTTTTTTCCATAACAATGTACCATCTTGTGTCGAGGACCCTTCCATGCCATTTTCCCTTTGCTTCTTCATGCATGCAACCATATAACCACTTCTGACTGAGTATTTGCCACTTCGAACATAGTGCCAAATTAATTTATCCTTTCTATGAGTTGAAGCCAATGGAATTTGGAGGATAGCCTTCACTTCCTGTTCCCAAAAATTAGCTTTTAGTAGCTCTTAATCCCATTGTCCGGCTACATTAAACAACTCACATACTTTCATAGAAGCATCAAATTGTGGCGTTGAGATAATCTTGAAATTCATTGGTAAAGGCACCCACCGATCCTGATAAACATGTATATCTTCACCATTTCCAACTCTCAACCACAACCCTACCTTCAACAAATCCTTTCCCCATATCAACAAACTCCAAATAAGTGAGGGTCGATACCCCAATCCAGCTTCTAGAAAATTACAATGTGGAAATCGGCCCTTGAAAATTCTCGCTGCCAAGGAATTACAATTAAAAAATAATCTCCAACTTTGTTTTGCTAGGACAGCTTGATTAAAAGCCTCAAAGTCTCTAAATCCCAATCCTCCAATCTGCTTGCTCACACATAATGTCTCCCATTTAGTCCAATGAATACCTCACATATTCTTATTTTTAGACCACCAGAATTTAGCCATCAAGCCATGAAGTTCCTTACACATCCCCTTATGCATCCGAAAGCACTCATCGAGTAGGTGGGCATAGCCTGTAACATAGCTTTAATCAGGACCTCTTTACCAGCTCTAGATAGGAGCTTTTCCTTCCACCCACTAATTCGTTTTCCAATTCGATCTTTGACAGTCCCAAAAATCTGCTTTCTTCCCCTACCTGTCACCATAGGCAAACCTAAATATTTTTCATGGCAAGACACCAACGGAATTTCCAGGAAATCCAAAACTATTTGTTTTTCAACACCAGTAGCATTTGGGCTCAAACTTAAAGCCGACTTTGTGAAATAGATCTTTTGCCTAGAAGTCTCCTCATACACTTGAAATAGATTCTTCACTGCTTCACATGACTCTGTAGTTGCATCAAGAAAGAGAATACTATCATCAGCAAAGAATAAATGATTGACTGATGGAGCTCCATGAGCAATTTGAATCCCACGCAAACTCCCTATCCTTTCAGCATTCTGCAACAGCCTTGAAAAGCCTTCATCACACATTAAAAATAGGGAGCTTCACTAATATACCCAAAATGGGTGCTGAAATTAAAAAAAAAAACCCATATGGAAAACACTTTATAAACACACCCAAAATCCATTTATTAAATAACAAATTAGTGTTGAAGTTCCAATAAATTACAAGCACTGCCACTATCAAACCCAATAGAAAAATAAACTCAAAAAGCACCCAAAATAACCCCAGCCCAAACTTATAAAAAAGCCCAAATATTTTACCATCTCCAAAACCATAATTTCGTTCAAAAAAATGGAAAACAAAAACGTAACTTCCAGCCTGCGACTTCAATTCAATCAACCATCTCTGCCAACGTCCCTTCAGTCACCGTCTTCATCAAAGTGTCTTCTTCAAAGTGTCTTCTTCATCTCTCGAAACCGAAACTGCATAACCACCACCAAGCTTGATCTACTTTAAAAAACAAACACCACACACTGACCTCCACCTACAAAACCAAGAAAAAATTTCAAAGAACAATTTCAACAAGAAAACGCTTCAAATGTAAGACATTTACAAACCAAACCTACACTGTAATTTTGATTAATTGCTATAGAGTTCCAGTCTAGGGTAATAATAGTATTTTAGATTCGAATCAAGGACAAAATCTTGAAACTATATTGGATTTCACTATTGCACTAAACTGCTTACTATCAGTATTTTAGTCGCTAGTTTACTGTCATTTTGATTAATGGCTGTAAAGTTCCAATATAGGGTAATAACACTGTTTGTTTCCTTTGAAATCCTATTTTTGATGCATGTCTACCACTGTAAAGTTCCAGTATATGGTATTAATACTGCTTGTTTCCTCTGAAATCCTATTTGTAATGCATGTCTACCACTATATAGTTCTAGTATGTGGTAATAACATTGGTAAACGTGCATTAGAAATAGGATTTCATAGCAAACAACCAGTGTTATTACCCTATACCTGGAACTTTACAGTGGTAGACGTGCATTAGAAATTGGATTTCATAGCAAACAACCAGTGTTATTACCCAAGACTGGAACTTAACGTGGTAGACGTGCATTACAAATACGATTTCATAGCAAACAAGCAGTGTTATTACTCCATACCTGGAACTTTACAGTGGTAGACATGCATTAGAAATAGGATTTCATAGCAAACAAGCAGTGTTATTACCCTAGACTGGAACTTAACAGTGGTAGACGTGCATTAGAAATAGGATTTCATAGCAATCAAGAAGTGTTATTACCCTAGACTGGAACTTTACAAGTGGTAGACATGCATAAATAATAGGATTCCATAGCAAACAAGCAGTGTTATTACCCTATACTGGAACTTTACAGTGGTAGACATGCATTAGAAATAGGATTTCATAGCAAACAAGCAGTGTTATTACCCATACCTGGAACTTTAAAGTGATAAACAGAAAAAAACACGAATATACTCAAATTCAACTGAAAAAGCATACCTCAATTAATATGAAAACCAAATCGAATATCACAAATTTCTAACCACATCTCAAACATCAAATCCACAACCAAACATAATCTGAAATCAATCCAAATTATAAACAAAAAGAAATTAAAATCACAATTTAAAACTCAAACGAATATCTAAGTACAAATTAGAACGAAATCAGAAAATCCAATAAATTACCTCCAATTCAGCAATAACAAAAATAAACAGATAAAATCAAGAAGAATAGTATCTGCATGTCAAATTTAAACTCCAAGACTGAAAAAATTAAAAATGAAAATCTAATCAGCAACTTAATTAATCAAACATGAAATCACCATACAAACTAAGTCGTTGAATTTAAAATGTTCATAAGCCAAACACAAACAAAAAACACAACGATTCATACAATAAATACTAGAAAATACTAAAATGAGAAATCATCATAAGAATAAACTGTGAAAATACGTACATTAGATGCATTGATCTCATGGATCAAGACCCGAGTTCACCTCCTGAGTTGTAAAACGACGTTGCTCTAGGTCAGCGTATCCAGCTCTTCAAAAAATAGCTTCTTTAATGGCGGCAGGAGAGAGGAAGACGAAGCAGCAGCACCTCTGGCTCTGAAGTATCGTCGTAGTCGGCATCGGCGAATAGGAGATCCTAGTTGAAAATCGAGAACAATGGACGGATCTGGCCATTTCGGAATATATCGTCGGTGGAAGTGGCGATCGTCGGGATTGGTGCAGGTGAACGAGAAATCGTCTTCATCTTCGTTCTTCTCGCAATCACCACCGTCGTCAGTGTTCTGAAAGCCTTCGTCCGACAATTGACACCTCAAATCTCAGAGTACCCATAGAACTCCGCGAGCTTAACCATTAGCTCTGTTCATATCGAAAAAATGGAAATTAGCACCAAATTCAACAAAGAAACTGAAATCGAGTCAAAATTCAAGTAAATTAAGCAAAAATCAAAAGGAAAATAACGAATTGAAGCAAATGGAACAAACCTGCAAAAGAAATGGAGGCATCAGCGGCGAGAACACGTGTGAGGCCACCGACGTAACGGAGATTGTCGTCGGTCTTGTGTTGGTCCATGGCTCTGAGACTATTTGGTTTACTTTGAAGGCAAAGAGAGGGGAGAGAACAGAGGAGAGATGTGGATTTGAAGGAGGAGAGGGGCTTGAGGCTTCAGACCTTAGGGAGTGGTTTTGTTGAATTTTAATGTTCTCTGCATTCTATAGATTCTAAACGAGATCCAAAACTAATTTAATGCTAAAAAGGGTAATAAAGGTATTTGATCTTATTAATTAAATTGAAAAATATACAATTGTTGATTTTTGGGTTTATTTTGGGTGTGTTTATATATAATGAATGGTATATGGTATATTTATAGTTTTATGTCTAGGAATGGGTATTTCACTAAATTTCTATTTAAAATAAGTATGGTGAAAGGGGACACCTTTGTCTTAACCCTCTCTGAGGAACAACATGCCCGAATGGATTACCTTTCCAAAGCACCGAAAAAGTAATTGTTGTTAAGCAGTCCATTATCCATTTTACCCACTCTGAAGCAAATCCCAATCTCAACATTATTGCTTGCAAAAAGGACCACTCTACTTGATCATAGGCCTTATCCATGTCAAGTTTAATGGCCATCTTCCTTTGTTGCCCCTCCTTCAAGCCTTTCATTAAATGCATTGTCTCAAAGGCTGCCATCACATTATGAAGAATTAGACGTTGTGGTACAAAAGCACTTTGCGACTTGGAGATAACAGAAGGCAATAAGCACTTGAGTCTATTTGCAAAAGCCTTTGCAATAATTTTGTAAATCACTGTTCACATACTTATTGGTCGAAATTCAGTCACTCTAGAAGGTGTCTGCACCTTAGGAATTAAGGAGATTATAGTATGATTAAATTCTTGGACACTGCTTTCTCCATTCAATATTTGCAAGCACTTGTGTGATACCTCGTCCCCTACAATGTGCCAATAGCATTGATAGAAAAGCCAACATTCCATCATGCCCCGGTGCCTTCGTAGGATACATGTGGAACGAAGCAGTCTCCACATCTGCTCTAGTAAACGGTTGGAGTAATTGGTAATTCATCTGATGTGTCACTTTTGGCTCAATCACCTCTAAGGCTCTCTCCATATCTCTGCCACTTCAAGTAGAAAATAAATGATTGAGAAAATTTCAGATCATCGAACCAATAACTTGCTTATATGTTTGCCAAAAATGATCGTCGTCGTACAACCCTTTTATTGTATTTTTCCATTGTGTTGGCTCTTTCGTGAAAAAACTTGGTGTTTTTGTCCGCTTCCTTTCACCAAGCAACCCTAGAACGCTGCCTCCACATTACCTCCTCTTTCTCGAGTAAGACAACAATGATCCTTTCTACTTTTTTCTTTAGTAACACTTGATCTTGTCCCATTCGCCCCTGTAAAACCTCAAGTTCCTTTTAGGCAACAACAAGCTGCTTTGTACATGCCCAAAGGTTAATTTATTCCATTTTGCCAATTTCCCTGCACAATTCTTAATTCCCTCTTCACACCTCCCATAACATCAGTTGAATCCCACGCCTCACGAATAATATCTTCACAACCTTTCTCAAGTGTCCACATTTGTTAAAAAAGAAATCTTCTTTTTTTTTTGCCTGCATGGTGGGGGTTTCATTCAATAATTCGCCAAGTATCGAATGGTGATCTAACCCCGATGCTACTAAATGATATGTTAGAATATTACCATAATCCGCACTAATTCTCCCATTAACCACACACTTGTCCAACCTTTCCTCCACCATATCCCCACTCGGGTATGTTCTAGCCCAAGTGAAAGGATATCCTTGGTATGGGACACTACACAAGTCGTAATCCACCAAGGCTTGGCGAAAAGAGTTCATTTGATATGTAGGGCAATCTCACAAACCTTTTTTCTCTGAAGCCATCAAGATTTCATTAAAATCTCCGATTACTAGCAAGGTCCATATAGTGACTGTGAGAGACGTCGAAGTAATTCCCAAGAAAATCTTTGATTTTGGGTTTCTGGATTCCCATAAAAACCCGTCAAACATAAGCAATAATTATATGAGGTTTTAACTGATATATAATTATGACCTGTTGAGTATGATAATAAATTCACCTATCAACCAGTTGTCCACATCAACAATAAACCTCCCCCTAACCCCACTCTTCACACAGAAATTCCCCCTGTCATACCACATTGAAATCTTCTTTTCTCCATTTGAGCTTTCATCATCTGCGTTTCCTTAAGAAACACCAACTCGTTCTCCCTCAAAATACGCTTGAGAGAATGGAACGTCCCAGGGTCCCGAAACCCTGGACATTCCAACTTAAAATTCTCATTGTTCGTGGTGGGCTAGTCCCATTGGTCCCACCACGTGTTCTATCTCAGCAATTTTAACCTCTTTCTCTATCTTCAATTTTTTGGTTACAAATGTATCTGTAACAATCTCTTCCTCACATTTTCTTTTTCCCCCTCCTTTCCCACATTGTTATCCAGCCCACTACCTGTATTTTCTCCAATCGGTTTCACCAGTCGTGCCTTGCGCTTCCATCTCCCTCCACATGCTTTAACCAATTCTTCTCCTCTTGTTTCAGAACTCCTGACATTGTCAATTTGCATAAGTGCAGAGTGTTCCTCTTTATTTGTCATATCTGCTTATTCCACTTTCTCAGGTTCACTTTTCAATTCCTTCTCTCCATCTACTTGTGCTCCTCCTTTTACAATAGTGTCTTCATTATTTTTTAAGCTGTCCAATATCTTATGAAAACAATCTGCCACTGTCTTAACATTGTCTTTCCAAAAGGACCCAACTTCACCTTGTTGAGTGTCTATCTGATTTATTAGCGCAGCTCCATTTCCCTTACTTTTCATATCAACTCCCCTTCTATTTTTCTGATCACTCAGAATGTTAGGCTTGGTAGATGACACATTAGCAGCTACCGCTTGTGCCTGTCTCCCAAGCTGCCTTGCGCAATGCTTGTTGAATTTCGTCTTCTTCAGCCTTCCGTCGGCAAGCAGCCTTCGCCAATTTCTTAGCCAATGAATTCCCCTTCACTGATTGTGAATTTACTCCTCCCTTCACCACCCCCCTTTTGGACTTTGATCTGTTTGCCAAAGATGCATTGTCAACTAAATCATCCTCAATTGTAATTGAACCACCAGTACCATGTTCCTTATGTTTAAAATAATGCCCATGTGGCCTGCCTCTAGACCCTCTATCTCCACATGCTCCTGGACAATCTCCTTCTTTATTCCCAAAAGATCTTCGACTATTCCTTGCTTCCTCCTGCTTCCTTGGACTAATAGTTCTCCCTCTCCCCACCATAAACTTCTAATGTAACCAGGAACCATAAGGATTTTCTTTTGCTTCCTTCTCTATGGCACTCACAAATTTGCACTCCTTCACTACATGGCCAATCCTCCCACAAGCATAACAAAAATCAGGTAGTCGTTCATATTTGAACTCAATCACTGCCTCTAAAGAGTGGTCAAATCGCAGCTTCATCACTCTGCGAAGAGGTTTGGTCACATCCAACCGAACCCTAATACGCAAATACCTACCCAAACATTCACCGTCTGCTCCTTCCATCGCATCACTGCTTGACCCAACTTATTTCTAATCTGGTGCCCTGTCATAAGTCATTCTATTTAACGGCAGATTGTGCGCTTGAACCCAAAAATTAGCATTATGAAGAACCAGTTTGTTCGGTGCTCTATTACCATATGGTGTTTCTAGTAAGACCAGGTCTTTATCAAAATTCCAAGGTCCCCCTCGTATCACCATCTCCTTATCAAGCATAGTTGTGAACGTGAATAAGAAAAGATTATCTCGAGGTCCTTCACACCCACCTCTCGCATCGTACCCCAGGCCCTTAACATGGTTTGTTTGAAAGCCTCACGGTTGAAACCTTGATCAGGAAGTGTCGTCCCTACCAAATAGAGATGGAGCCGCTCGTTCATTGTTGTTGTATCATCCAATTCAAGTTGAAGGCCGTCTTGTTCTTCGTTAGTTAATGACAACACCTTATCAAAAGAACATACCACTTCCTCCACATCTTCCTTCTCAGCCATAAAATCCATGTTATCCAACATAGATAACCAGTTTCGTAAAACCCCTCCAATCCGCAGACAAGTAGCTGCCAAGAAACCTAGAAGAAAACTAGGAGAAAAACCCTAACCCTAGGCAGGGAGTAGACTCTCACCGAAAATTCAGGAGAAAGGCTTTGTTACTCAAAGTATGCTAATTAATTATTTGCGGTGTAAGAATGAGCCGGGTATTTTGAATTTGGCTGAGCTCTAACGAGGACTCCAAAATGAGGACACTATGTGAGGATCAATTTCAGCCATCCAATCTAATCTCAATGGCTGTAGAGAAAAAGCAAGCTTACTATGTAAGTGTGTACGCTACAATTTCCCTCCTTTGGCATTCGCGCCTTTTCTTCTTCCTTCATTTCTGCATTTAATTGTTTTGTGAATTATGACTACAAACCCCAAAATCTGAAAACCCAAATACCCAGAAGCTCATAACGCCACCCAAAATCCAGATTAAAGAAAAAAATGTTTTCATTTGTGCAAAATCTTACAACCCAAAATCTCATTCCGTTTTCCATCTGGATTTTGAGGCAAGGGTAGTAGAATAGAAAGCAAAAACAGCACGTTGGTCATCCACATCACGCGTTTTAGATACACCAAAACACACACACACACACACACACACACACACACACCTCTCTCTCTCTCTCTCTCTCTCTCTCTCTCTCTCTCTCTCTCACAGACAAAAACCAGAAAGACACTTTTTTATTTGGGTGAAAACCCTAACTGGAAAGTCCATCACTCTTGAGGTTGAGACCATCGACAACGTGAAAGGCAAGATCCAGAGGTACCTGTTTCTCTCTCTTCCTCTTTGTCTTCCTCACTTTTTGCTGTAGAAGATACTTTGTATCGAGAAACTTGAAAGATAGCCATTCACGTTGCTGCCCCAATTTGTTTAGGATGAAAGTAAGGATGATTCTGATGTTGCTGATGATGATATCTTTAGTATTTAACTGTTTTTGGTTGTATAGAAAACAAAGACGAAAAATTTGCAATGTTTAAAAATTGTCCTCAATGTTTAAAAATTAGCAACAAGCAATGTTATAACAAGAAATGAAAGGTATTAAAGCAAATAAGAAAAATCACAAAAACACAAAAACAAAATAAAATAAAATAATTACAAAATAAAAATTACAAAAAAAGAAAAAAAAAAAAAGAAACAGTAAACCCTAATCACACAATTCTGAAACCCAAAAAAAAAAAAATTGAAGCCCAAAGCCCACAATGAAATTAACCCACCTTGAAACCCAAACAAGGTGAAAAAAACAGACCCAAAATGAAATCCGAAAGCCCACACATTTTAATTTTAATTTTTTTTAAAATACATAAAACGTGAATTATGAGCGCAAAGCGGGATTTCTGAAAAGAGGGAATGTGGTCCCTGATGTCGTCTCATGGTTAGTCACGGGCAGACTGAGCGAGACACGTGTCTCAGATAGAAGCGCCGCAGATTTCACAAGCGGAAATTACGGGCTCATGGAAAGGCGCGACGACTTTACTCGAACGCGTCCGTTCAGAAAAGACATGTCGAGATAAATGAGTTGGGTGTGGTTGGAAAGAGAGAAGGTTGTGGGACTCGAGGAATGCTGGAGATTCAGAAAATGCTCATACGCTGCTAGGGTTTGTCAAAGTCTACGTATATAAGAAGGAAAAAGAAGGGGAAAAAAAACAAAACCACAAACTCAGAAACACAAAAGAGAAAAGAAGCAAGAAAAAGAAAAAAAAGTGAGAAATCAAATGGCCTCTTCCTACCCCTTTTCGTTGGATCTCAACCTAGCTCCACCGACTCAAACACGAGGCCAAGCAGGAGCACCAGTATGGATGCCCTACTTTGCCTCCGCAAGGGGGCCTGTGACAGGAGCTGACTCATACTCCTGGACAACGATGTTGCCATTGGAGTGGGCAGAAATTTAGTGACTCCTAAAGATATACGTGTGTTCGGGACAAGGGATGACAACCGGGTCACCAGCGATGCCCTGGCACTGAGCGTGCAGAGTACAGCATGTGTCGCAAGTTTGGGTCATCGCCTACTTGCGAAGTCCCATGAGGTAGAAGTGCTGAAAGGTCAGTTGGCGGCGGAGCACAGGATGGTTGAAGAGTGTCAGAGTGCTATAAAAAGCTTGAAAAGGGAGCGGTCAAGGATAGTGGAGGTGAATCGACACCAGCTAGAAGTATTGCGAGACGAGAATAAGAACCTATCAAAGATGGTAGAGTTGTACTCTCGCGACATGCGGAAACAGCTGGAAGACCTAGACCGACCGGGTAAATGCAAGAAACCAGATCGCGAGAAAAGTTATACCTGAAGCTAAGATTGCGATCTTTGGGAGCTCAAGTGATGTGCCCCAAGAGGCTGTGCGTGAAGCCCCGAAGAGGACAGCCAGAGGGCCAAACTAAAAGCTCATATGGTCGAGACACCGAGCGCCAAGAAGAAATGATTTCAGCTTTATTTATTTAATTTTAAAGTGTATGTTTTTTTTTTAAATTGGGAAATAAAAAGTTATGTTATCTCAAAGACATGAATGATCCTAAATTTAAAGAACGACGATCAAACAAAAACATGAAAACCCAAACATGCATTTTTATTTTTAATTAAGTAAACACACAAGTAACTGCTTTTTCTTTTAAGAGAAAAACTTAAGGATGACCAGTTAAGGGCCTCAGAAAACACAGCCAGGGGATCCGGGAAGGTTGGAGGGGTCACAATGGTCCCGCTTAAAACCCTAACTTCTTAGACACCGAATGGTGTCGCCTTAAAGAACTCTTAGACACTGTATAGATTGCGGTTGCTCAATGGAGTAACCAAAAGTTTAGCTCCTTCAAAGAATATCCTATGAGTTTTAAATTATACTACAAAAAAAAATTTAACAAAAACTGAAATAAACACGGAATTCAAACAAGAATTTAAAAGAAGAGATGGATTCTTGCACCAGGTGTCCAAGACGCATCTTTAATTTTGTCTCTTCTTCAAATTAAATTCTTGAGAAACCTGACAAACAAGAAGAAAACAATTGAAAAAAAATAAATAAAATAAAATAACAACTAAAAAAGCAAAAACACAAACATCAGAAAAAAAGGAGGCAAAGTAGTAAGTTAAAGTGTCGACATGCTCCCTTTTAAAAAAACGCGCTCGCAATTTGCGTCGGAAATGAAGGGATCCGAGAAAAAGAGCACAGGATAGCACCCTCGAGATCCGAAGTGCTTTCGGCTCCCTTGTTTGTATAAGTCTATTTAAACTCGTTTTGGTGAAATAGAAGAGCACCTCGCATTTCTTCCTGCAAATTCAGAGAAAAACATCAAAAAATCCAGAAACAAAACAATGGCATCTTCATGCACTCACCTTGATGATCTCAACCTTGAATTGTCCCTTGCGCCACCGAATGCGCAGATAAGGGCTCGTCCAAACCATGTCTTCCCAAACTCCACATATCATCACGGTACGGCCTCAAACTTTGCTGAGGTAATACCGAACTTTTCTGAGGCAGTGCCGACAGAGCAGCGCGCTCCTGGAAGGCATGATTGGCAGCAAGCTCACATCGACAGATCATCTCCATGTGGCAAAGAGGTCTGACAAGGCAGCAGTGGAGGAGTCCCACAATTTAACTGTGCTCCACGCAGTCTCTGCTACCAATTTGGGCATGCGATTACTGGCAAGAACACGGGAGTGTGCCGTGATGAGCGAGGAAATAGCTTCCTTGAAGGCTATGGTGGCGGACTTGCAGAAGCGGCTCTACTATGCCAATCAGCACGTGGAAGCACTGGAGAGAAAAATGAGGACCATGTGGAGCTGCTGGAGATTCTGCAAGTAAGAGAAAATAGAGGCGTGCCATGAAGATGAAGATGAAAATGAAGAAGAAGAAGAAGAAGTTGTTGTTGTTGTTTTTTTTTTGTGTTTTTTTAATTTACTTTTTTTACTTTTTTTTTTGTAATGCAGTGTTTGAAGTGAAATAAAAATATGTTTTTAACACTTAGAAATAAACTAACTAACCACACCACGTAAATAAATACATAAACTAACTTAACAAAACAAAAAAAGTTCCAAATTGATTTTTTTTTAAATTTATTATTATTTACAACTAACTGACCACACAAAGAAAAAATAAAAAATAAAAAGAAGTTCCAAATTGCAATTTCCAAGGAAAAATAATTTGTTTTTTGTTGTTTTTTGTTGTTTTTTTTTAAAACACACAAATATACAAGCAACTCATGGATGACCAGTTAAGGGCCTCAGGAAACACAGCCAGGGGATCCGGGAAGGTTGGAGGGGTCACAAAGGTCCCACTTAAAACCCAAACTTCTTAGACACCGAAGGTGTCGCCTAAAAACTCCTAGACACTGGATTTACGGAGACGCTCATCTGGAGTTACCACGAGTCAGCTAATATAAAAAATCTTTTTAAATTTTTTTTTTTAATAAAAGAAATAGAAAATTAAAATTACTGAAATAATAACAAAACAACTAAAGAGAAAGGATTGGAATACTCCCCCTTGAAGCGATTAGGTCAAGCATGGATGCATTTGGAGGTCGCGACTTCTCCCACTGCTCCACACTCCCATTTCTTATGATTGAAGTTACCATCTCTCTCCATTTTTATTAAGCTATCATAAATTGCTAAAACGAACACAAAAAACTTGAACAGAATTAAAGGATTATGAAATAAAAACTAAAATTGAAAGGAAAATCAACACACGTCCAATTTCATGCTTCAAAGTTTAGCAACAAAGTAAATCAAACTAGCTTATGAAGTTCGTTCTATCTCAAATATGATTATCCATATGGTGTGTGGTTTTAATCAAGTATTCAGAAAAAGCATTTAGCTATGGTGTTTAGTCTAAACACAAATTCCGAACCCATTAAGAACAAGAAGAACAATAAAGAACCAAGTAGAATTTAAACATGGTGTTTGTCTTCAATATCTACCCATTCATTCACTAATCAGTCCAAGAGTCATATGGTGTTTATGTAAACTTGAACAAGATATTTAATTAAGAGCAAGTGAATGAAACCATAAACTAGAAATAATCAACATGCTACTTGAACCTTTTTTTTGTGTTGTGTAAGCTTGAGACTCAAACCCAGTTCTCTTGCTTGTCAGGCAATTGTCCTTGTCCGTTGGACTACAAACACAACTTGTCAATTAACATCATTAACTTTAAAACATGAAACTGTCCAGTTATATACAAAAAATAAAAATAAAAAGTAGGAAAACCAAATAGAATCAAACAATGTTACCGATCCCGGCAACGGCGCCAAAAACTTGTTGCGTAGATTTAGCTGCACCAAAATAGATTCAGCTGCATCCTCAACTTGTGATACTCGCAAGTGCACGAACCGTTGGTAGTTTAGCATTGCTTGTTGCTTTAGTAAGTTTGAAATATATATATATAATTGAGCATGGTCCAGTCGTACATAAATATCATACTAATATTTATCTTTTGCAATGTTGACGAGTTCATGAAATAATCTGCATACACCATCTATACTGTAAAGTTGTTATGATTAGTCCTTCATATAGCAGCAAGTTACAAGAATGCAGTGATGGAGGATAACGGTGCAATGGTGTAATTAAACAAAAGTTTCATCGTCAGGACAATCCGTAAATATAACATACGGATATGGCGCCTTTTTTCATGTGTATCCACTTCATTCAAAGGCTACCATACATACGTAGATTAGGCATAGATTGGGATATATACACCTTAAATAAATGTACCATATATCTGATTAAGGTGTTGAAGGAGATTGAGTGGATGAAGTAGTTTATAATATTCGACAAATCTGAAAGAGATCCATATCCATCAGGAGTAATAGGACGTTCATTTTGGCGGGAAAAAAGTGACGACTGAGGATATTTATACCCCCTCCCACAGCAAGCAATTACTACAAAATTCCCAACACTGATAATGTCTTCTTCACCTACCAAAGTTCCCATAATACTTATAAATACTCCACCACAAAAATGTATGGAAGTATTGTCACGAAGGAAGAATGAAGCTGAAGATGATGTTCAACGTGTTGCCAAGTGCCAGCGTTTTTCTTATGACATTGAGGATGCAACTGGTATTGGGCAATCTAGATATGAGGCATTGATGCTGGCCATCAAACGCCAACAGCTACGTCTAAATTGGCATCAAGAAACCCTGACATCGGAGAAAAAAAAAACGAAATTCTACCTAGGCACCGTAAAAACACTGAAAGTAAGGGTTAGGCTTGCGAAAGAGAATGGTTTTAAAAAGTTTTGTTCTTCCAATGAGGCAATGCAGATGAGGGAAGCTGAAGCACGCAAAGGTTTTGATCTATTCCGCAAGTATGCAAAAAGGGTTGTGCCGAAGTATAATTGGGATGCCATTACCATGAACTAAATCCAAAATTGTAATATGTTTTGCTTTATTTTAATATCTTTGTTTTGCAATGTACAAATGGTTGGTTTGGAGTCATTATAAAGTCGTACGTGTGTCAGTGATGTCAGATCTGAATATGGTTTTAGTTGTATAATGTGTATGATAATGTTAACTACCCATGTCTAAATATATCATAAATGTTTCTGAATGGGGTCATTAACAGGAGGGGATGCTTCTCAGAAAGGAAAATTATAGTTGCTTTCATCTTACAAAATAAGTGACGTTTGGTAAACTTGTAATTAAGCTCACAAAATTTCAATTAATATAGGGTCAAATGGTAAAACAACACTTACACTAGACCGGGGGACAGGAAGTGTAGTTAAAAAAAATATTACTCTAATATGTTTTCATGTTTAAGTTGGGTGTCGTGTCTCCATTCGCTTTGGGTCTCTCAAAATCATGGGAACATGAGATTTACAATATGGCTATTTATAATTGCAATCAACAAGCTTAAAAACAGAGACTTTGTGTGCAGAAAACTCTTCGTTTCCATTTTGAATATCCATGGCTAGTTCGAGTGGACATGCGACCGAGTGGGACTCTGATGGGTCCTTCGAGTATGTCCCCAAATTTCCAAAGTCTCCTCCACCACCACTTCCATTTCCAACTTCCTCAGCAAGCGAGGGGACTCCGATGATCCCGCTGTGGAAATAAATGATATAAACAACAAATTGGCCCACAATTCCTCAATGGTCCATTATTGGACAGAAAAGTGTGTCAGAGCTGAGCGAAAGTTAGCTTATGTGACTAGGCAAGTTAACAAGGCTCATTATAGAAGAGAGAAGCACAGACTTCGAGCTCAAAGAAGAAAGTGGTTAGCTGAGGATTTGCAGATGACATAGGAGAATCTCATGTTTGAAACCACAACCATCCACAAAGGAGGCAACATGCATCGTCAGGCCATGCATGCGGCTTTCAAAGAAGGTTTCGAAAAATTTAGACGCATCGCTGCTGATGCCCACAAAGATATTGACTGGGATGTCATAACAGGATCTCTGCTGCCCAAGAATTCACCTATGGCGGTGTGGACCCAACCCAACACAGCCACCAACCAAGTGGTGAATACACATCTTTAACAGCGAATGAGAATGCATGAGTAGTGATCTCTTTATGAATCCTTGATTAAATGTATTCAGTCGTTTTTCTATTCAGGACTTTTCTACTAATACGAGTTGGGGTATCCTGGGGTCATGCTTTTGTACTGCTAAATTTTTTGTTCATGTCTTGGAAAAGGTGTTATGTGCATTTCCAAGGGGTTGGGCTCCTAAATTTTGAACATTCACTTTCATAAAACTTCTGCAGAAAAATGTTGCATGCAAAATATTTCACCCCAACATGAACATCACCTTTTTGGAGTTTATTGAAATAGAATGGCTTGGCTTCCACGCACATAATGTCACAAATCAATAAATCTATGGTATCATTAGCGATAATGTTCAACAACAAAGGAAAAAATGCTTTGGTATTAGACATGAACCGATTACAAGAGTATCAAAAACGCTTGTCGTGCATTCAAAACCAACATATATATATGTATCACTAGATACTCAAAATCGGGGTCCGTGCATTAAATCAAACTCCATGCTAAATTATTGTCTAAAGTGCCTCACCGATGCTGCAACAAGAGGTGAGAAAACTAGTTGCAGCAACAAAAGAGTTGGTGGAAACAAAAAATGGCTTGTAGTCCAGTTGTCAAGATATCTTCTTGTGTTTGATAATAAATAAAAAATCTTCTTCTGAGATATCTTCTAGTCTAGTTGTAAAGATGAAACTCATTTAACAATTAAAAGCTGGCTGCCAAACAAATAGAGGTGGCAGCCATCACTTATTGGATGAACATAATTCGATCATGTAGGCTGAAAGAGTGAAAGATAACAATAATCTATGTTTGAGCAACTTGAGTTGTTTTGCCGTTTGTATTCCATCATTTATATTATATTACAATGAGAAATAATATACAAATATCATCCACCAATCACGGTAGAGATCATTGAGTATGTTGGAGACACCATTGAGTATGTTGGAAAGATATTTTAAGTGGGCATTATGGCTTTGACCAGAGAATGTTGGGTGTCATCATTTCCCATCATTTTATCATGTGTGTTCTGTCTATCATCCCCCTGCAAGCTCAGCGGCCTAGGACGGATGAGCTTGGACTTCAAAAACTGGAATTGTGGTAGAGACAAGCCTTGTGGTAAAAATGTCTGCAAGCTGGTGATGTGTGGAAACATAACGGACATCAAGAAAGCGACCAACAACTTGATTACGCCCATAATGATAATCCACCTCCACATGTTTAGAGCGAGCATGAAAAACAGGATTGGAAGCCAAAGCTAGAGAGCTAATATTGTCACACCAGAGCACAGGAGGATGCACAGGAGTGACCTGAAGATCGCGGAGTAAGAGACGAACCCAATACAAGTCAGCCGCTGTAATAGCAAGTTGCCTGTACTTAGATTCAGGACTAGAACGGGAAACCGTTTGGTGTTTTTTAGAACTCCAGGACACTAAATTGGGCCCAAAAAATATGCAAAAACCACCTGTGGAGCGACGTGTGTCGGGATCACCAACATAGTCGGAGTCAAAAAAGGCAGTCAAATGAGTATCATCTGGTTGAAAAAATAAGCCTTCATGCAAGGTACCCTTGATATAACGTAAGATGCGTTTGACGGCAGACCAATGACTAGTGCTAGGCTTTTGCATGAATTGGCACACTTGGTTGACTGCAAAGGTGATGTCAGGCCTGGTGAGTGTAAGGTATTGCAAGGCTCCAACGATGCTGCGATATTCGGTTGGATTTGGAAGAGAGTCACCATCATACAAACTGAGTTTGGAACCAGAACCAACAGGAGTAGCACATGGTTTAGCAGCTAACAAATTCATACGCTTGAGGAGCTCAGAAGCATACTTAGTTTGGGTCAAATATAACCCACGAGATGTGCGAGAGGCTTCAAGACCAAGGAAATAGTGAAGAGGGCCTAAATCCTTCATGGCAAAAATTGTACTAAAGGAGGATATAAGCCAATCAACACGAGAAGAATTATTCCCTGTAATCAAGATGTCATCAACATAGATTAAAAGGATGAGAAGAACACAGTCAATATTATAGATAAATAATGAATGATCTGCCTGGGAGCCAAAGAAACCGAGATCAGTAAGATATTGAGAGAAACGTTGAAACCAGGCTCATGGAGCTTGTTTCAAGCCATACAAGGACTTATGTAAGTGGCACACATAATGTGGATATATGGGATCCTCAAACCCTCCTGGGCTGCTGCATATAAACCTCCTCAGTAAGTTGTCCATGTAAAAAGGCATTTTGAACATCCAACTAGTGGATTGTCCAATTGTTGGAGACAGCCAAAGCCAAAACAAGACGTATAGTAACGTGCTTCACGACTGGACTAAATGTTTCTGTGTAATCCAAGCCAGATTGTTGATGAAAACCATTGGCAATTAAGCGTGCCTTATAACGTTCTACTAACCCATCAGAATTCTGCTTAATTTTAAATACCCATTTGCAAGGAAGAACATGCATTGAAGGAGATCGGGGGACTAGTGTCCATGTGCCAGCATCTTGTAGCGCCTGGAATTCAAGAGACATGGCATGACGCCAATGTGGGTCCTTATTGGCTTGGGCAAATGTACAGGGTTCTGTTTCATGTACCTGTGGCATGGTTAGCATAGCATATTTTGGATTTGGTTTGACAATACCTGATTTGGATCGGGTAACCATTGGATGACCAATATGCGAGGAAGAAGGGGGAACTAGAATGGAACCAGATGGAGATAGAGGAGGTATGGGAAAAGGAGTACCTGAGCTGGGAGAAAAGGTGAAGATTGCGTGTTGGACACGACTGGAGGATGTTGGATGGTTGGTGGCGGAGACGAAGAGGAAGCAAGGAGGTTATCAGATAGTGGAGAAGATAACAAATTTTGATCAGATAAGTGAGAAGAGCTAGAAGAAGAAGGAAAATTAGACAACGTATTAGTAGAAAGAGGAGGGGAATCAGTTACCTGAGGGGAAGAAATAAGTGGGGGAGAAGGAAGAACCACCGTGGGAGACACATCCGAAGGCAAGAGAGATGAGGCGCACCGCTGCTGAAAAGGGAATGTATTTTCATCAAAAACGACATGTCGGGAAAGATAAACACGACCATTCTGTGAATCATAACACCTGTAACCTTGATGATGCAGAGAGTAACCAATAAATACACACTGCTTGGAGCGAAATTGAAGTTTGTGTTTATTATATGGACGCAAGTATGGGTAACATGCACAACCAAACACGCGTAAATATGAATAGGAAGGAGGACGACCAAACAACTTTTGATAAGGTGAGATATAGTTTAATTGACGAGCAGGCAATCGGTTAATGATATAAACAGAGGTATTAAATGCATCAACCCAAAAATTATTAGACATGCCAGCGGTTGCAAGAAGTGTGAGACCCATATCAACTATGTGACACTGTTTGCGCTCAGCGGCCCCATTTTGTTCGGGAGTGTAAGGGACAGAAATACGGTGAGTAATGCCATGTGTTTGTAAAAAATCTTGGAAAGAATTGCTTAAAAACTCTGTACCACCATCAGTTTGCAAAGATTTAATACGAAGCACTTGGCTAACAGACAACAAATTTTCCACATTAGTTTTAAATTTTTGAAAATAGGATAAAGCTTCAGATTTGTAGCGCATAGGAAATATCCATATATATCGAGTACAATCATCTAGAAATAAGATAAAATACTTGGATCCTTTATTTGACACAACTGGAGAAGTCCAAATATCGCAATGTATCAATTGCAGAGGCAATACCGAAACAAAACTAGACAAAGAGAATGGAAGCTTTGTACTTTTGCCCATAGGGCAAGAAGAACAAAATTGTTTAGACTCAGAATGACTAAGTGGAACACAAGAAGCAATTTTCTGAAAAACAACACTTGAAGGATGACTTAGACGTTGGTGCCAAACAAATGAGGATGTACGTTCACCAATCACAGCAAATGCTTTAAAAACTGGCAGTGACGGACGAAATGGATACAATCCATTTTCACTCTTGCCTTGGAAAAGCGTCTTCCCCGTTCAGCGTGTCCTTCACAAAAAAGGAATCAGAAGTTAGGATAAAATAACAATTGTTATCTTTTGCAAATTGGTTAATACTTAACAAGTTGGCAGACACAGAGGGACATTGTAACACATGATTCAGTTTAAAACCAGATAGACTAGTTGAACCAATATTTGAAATGGCCAAACATGCACCATTACCAACAGCCACTTGATCTGAACCCGGGTATGGAGTGTGAAGTTGAAGATTGCCTAAATCAGCAGTAACATGGGTTGAGGCACCACTTCAGCATACCATGTATCTGTTTTCTCAAGTCCAGATGGAGATGCAGGAACCAACGCAGGAGAGGAAAGTTGTTGAGGAGGCATACGACCTTCTAACAGGATTAGTCAAGCGATGACAATTAATCGCAGTATGGCGAAAGCCACCACAAAACTGGCATCGAACCTGGTTCGTAGAAGGAGCTAAGAATGAGCCATAAGTTCCACCACGACCTTGAGAAAGAGCACCAGGTCGGGAGGAATTGAAATTACTCCGAAAGGAATTAGAACCACGACTTGCAGAAAACGAACTGCCACCACGATTGACTGTTGAGCCAGAGTTGGTAAAACCACTGCGATTGCCAAAGGAAGAGCCTGTGCGGCCCCTAGAAATAAAGGAACCACCACGACCGTGTCCTTGATAAGAACTGTGTGGTTGGGAGGCAAATAAAGCAGGAGAGGTGCCATCAGGAAGGAAGGGAAGAATGATAATCTTCCATTCGGGTTTCTGCGTTAAGTAATAAAGCTGTTATATCATCAAGTGTCGCAACTTTTTCCCGACTTAAAATTGACAGTGCTTTCAAATGCAGCACCAACACCATTAAGTATAAGGTCGATGAAGTCCTCATCATCAACTGGCTTGCCTGCAAGGACAAGTTTATCAGCGATGTTGGATAAATTACCCCTCTTTGTTGTTTGTAGCTGATGCTTTAACTGGAGTACTCGAGATCGAGACTGAGAAGAATACCGACGTTGCAAAGACTGCTACACCTCCTGAGAGGTTGCACACCTTGTAACTGTTGCCAAAACAGTAGGACTGTTGCGTAGATTCAGCTGCACCAAAATGGATTCAGCTGCATCCTCAACTTGTGATACTCGCAAGTGCACGAGCCGTTCGGTAGTATAGCATATGTAAGTGCGAGGTCGATTCCACAGGGATTGATGATTGAATGATCCAATTCAATTTTCCTACACAAAACAAAAATGAAAACAAAAGAAACAAAACAAGAAGAAAGAATGTACATTACAAGAAAAATAAATTACAACTAAGAAAACATTAAGGAAACTAAGAGAACTTTGAGGAAGAAAGGAAGTGTTTGAGAACTTTGAGGAGGGAGAAGAAAGTGTTTGAGAAGTGTTTGGGAGCTTTAGAGAAGGGAGAAGAAAGTATTTGAGAACTTGGAGAAGAGAAAGGTGTTTGGGAAGTGTTTGAGAACTTAGAGAATTTGGTGAAGGAATGGGAATTGTGTTTGAGAACATGGGGAATTTTGGAGA
This sequence comes from Prunus fruticosa, assembly GCA_018703695.1. Lineage (NCBI taxonomy): Eukaryota > Viridiplantae > Streptophyta > Magnoliopsida > Rosales > Rosaceae > Prunus > Prunus fruticosa. Next base: position 3,202,676 of record CM031923.1, on the reverse strand, counting down.
AGAAAGTAGAGAGATGTTTGAGAACTTTGTGGATTTTGGAAGAACATGTGTTTGGAAGCTTTAGAGAATTTGATGAAGGAAATGAGAGAAGTGTTTGGGAAATGTTTTAGAGCATGGAGAACTTTGAAAGAGAATAGAGAAGTGTTTGGAGAATTTATAGAAGAAGAGAATGGAAAAATGCTTGAGATTTATAGTACTAGAATCTTGTTACAACAATTGAGAACTACAAAGGGAAACTAAGAGAATTTGAGGGAGAGAAGGGAAGGGAGCTCTAGAGAAGTGCTTGAAAGCTCCCCCCCTTGGGGTGTGTTTACAAGCTTAGAGAACTTCCCTATTTATAGGCCTAGGGGAAGTGAAAATCTGAATTCAATAAGACTAATGCATACAACACTTGAATTATAAAATCTGAAATGGTTGATGCACTTGTATTAGAAAATCTGAAATGGTTGATGCACTTGTATTAGAAAATCTTGAATTGGTTGATGCACTTCACCACTAAATCCCACCAGCAGCACTAGCTCATCTTCATGTCACCATGACCAAGCTTCCAACCAGAAATGATAGCTCATGCCTAGCTCACCATGACCAAGCATCCAACCAGGCACATGCTGAGGTCAGCATGACCAGCAACTTCAAGGGCTTACAACTTGGGCTTCTCTTAATCAAATTAGGACTTTAAGCACTCGAAATTGAAGTTCAGAATGTCTTCTTTCCAGCCATATGTTATTTGGGCCAATGCAAGGTCGGAGGAAGAAGTTAAGGCCGAAACAAATTGCTAACTCATTTTCCGCGCTGATAAGATCCATCCTGAGCATGGTTCTGTGTTTGCTAGGTAACGGACTCCAGATTTATCCAATGGGGCTGAATGTTGGATATGTTATAGTACACACCCATTGGAACAACTTTCATGCCTCAAGTGTATTCCTCTCATGCCAATCAGCCCTTAATATGCATGGATTGCATGAATTATGCTCTTTTGCTCTCTTGGCCTACAAAACACACAAAGGGAGGCAAATAACTCAGAATTATAAGAAACTAAGCAAAAGAAGTAAGTAAATAGGGCATGTATATGTATGAAATTATGAGCTTAACACACCCCCAAACTTAGATTTTGCTAGTCCTCGAGCAAAACAAAAGGAAAACGAAGAAAAACAAAACAAAATAAGAAGTTAACTAGACCACTTTCGTAGGTAACTCGATTGCATTGAGCGTATGCAACAAGCCTTTAAACCTCTAGGCATCCCTAGTAGGAGGAGTTGTGTCTCCTGAGGGTTTAACAGATACGATACCCACAAACGTTTTACTGACTCTACAAAACAAAGTAGTCAAAAACTTAATAGATTTGTTAGTCTAAACAAAACAAAAAACAAAAACAAAACAAAAACAAAAACGTTAACCTTCCAACCGAACAGAAATTTTAAACTTCATAGACATGGCTCAACAAGGAACAAAACAAGCACTAAGGAAGTTCTAAACATTATTCAAGTGCTACCACAATCTCACAAAAATCATGCTCAAGGTGTGTGTGTGAAATAGCCATGAAGATACAACTCATGCTTCTCAAACAACGATATGAATTCCTGCAAGAATGAACACAAGTTTGCCAAGCTAAACCAAAATCAATAGGACTTTACTCATGGATGTAATGGGGTTATGGTAATGGTTAGACAAAGAATGGATATGAAAACACAAAGTCTAAGGAACAAAGTAGAGCATGTCATGTAAACAAGATCATGGACATTTGAAATGTAAGGCACATAAATTGAAAAGCTCACAACACCAGATTTTGCAATTGAATCACTTCACAATTGGAATTTGACATTTACACACTTTGTATAATATTTGGCCCAATTTTGCGGCTCTTCACCCTAGATCACCTTGATTTCTCCTTATATCACCCTAGGGTCGTGACTACATTGGCCACACTTCTTTTCTCTTTTTCTTCTGATTTTTTTTTTATAGCTCATTTATTACCTTGAATACATTACAATCTCAAATACAATCATACTCTACATGTCCCCTAGATGGTAGGATGTTTAATGGATGATAAGGTGATAGAAAGAAATGGCTAAGTGTTTGGGCACAAAAGGGTTTACAATGGAATATGTATTGTATGGGTTGATGGAGGAAAAAGAAAAAGGCTTAACAAAGATGGCCTAAATCATATCTTAGTTATAAAGTTAACATTCCAGTGAATCACATAAGCAAAAATGCATACAATTGGGTAAGACATGCAAGAGTTGTATAATCATGGCTTAAGTGCATAGAAAGCTCAAGCATAATTATGTGAGACTTAGCTAGCAAAAGAATAAGATTCAGACCTAACACAATGCTTATCAAATTCCTAAGAGCCATATTAGAAGTTAGACTCATGATTTATCATTGGTGTGGGAAGGAAAACTGAAAATGACTCAAAGAAAAGAAACAGAAAAGAAAAACGTGAGGTTTCAAATTGGTGTTTTGCTCAATTTCAACAAATCTGTTTTGACATGTAACTTTCAAACCACTTGGTCAAATTTAACGTTCTTTATGTCGTTGGATTCAGCATGAAAAAATGAAGACACAACGCGGACCAAACTTTCAAAACAGTAGCAGAAAATAAAATTTTTGTAGCAATGAAGAAGCCTACGTTTTCAACACATGAACACAAAAACTAAAAAAAAAATTTCCAGCACCCCCAAACTTAAATGATGCATTGTCCTTAATGTTTGAATCCATGTAAAGCATACAATCCACATGAAATCCAGGGTAAAGGAATGAAATGAAAAAAATAATAATAATAATAAAAGAAAGAGAGTTTAGAACTTCCCCTTGAAGACAATGAGAGGGAAATGCACATAGTATGGCAGCACATGTTCTTCTTTGAGTATTTGGGTCAGCTGCTCATCATGTTTCTCCCACATCAAGGAAAAGAAAACCGTAACAAAAACAAAACAGAATATAAGACACAACTAAGAATGAGTAGCAGTTATTATACAAATGAAAGAGATATGATTGGAATGCTCCCTTTGAAGTGATTAGCTGGAGCGTGGTTGGCCATAGCAGCTGGAGGTCGACTTCTCCGCTGCTCCATACTCCATGTTTCTATGGATTGGGTTGTCTCCTCTCTTTCCCTCTTTCTTATTGAGCTACTTCAGAAATGGTTAAAGAAAGACAAGGAAACTTGAAACAGAATTTCAGATTATTTGATTAGGAAACCAGAACTTAAATGAAAAGAATAAACTAAACTAAAACATCAAGATTAGGGATTCAACTTCACCACAAACATCTAATTCCATGCTTCAAAGTAACAAGCATCAAAGTAAATCAAACTAGCTTATGGAGTTCGTTCTTTCTCAAATATGATTATCCATATGGTGTGTGGTTTTAATCAAGTATTCAGAAAAAGCATTTAGCTATGGTGTTTAGTCTAAACACAAATTCCAAACCCATTAAGAACAAGAAGAACAATAAAGAACCAAGTAGAATTTAAACATGGTGTTTGTCTTCAATATCTACCCATTCATTCACTAATCAGTCCAAGAGTCATATGGTGTTTATGTAAACTTGAACAAAATATTTAATTAAGAGCAAGTGAATGAAACCAGAAACTAGCAATAATCAACATGCTACTTGAACCTTTTTTTGTGTTGTGTAAGCTGGGACTCAAACCCAGTTCTCTTGCTTGTCAGGCAATTGTCCTTGTCCGTTGGACTACAAACACAACTTATCAATTAACCTCATTAACTTTAAAACATGAAACTGTCCAGTTATAAAAAAGATAAAAATAAATAAAAAGTAGGAAAACCAAATAGAATCAAGCAATGTTACCAATCCCCGGCAACGGCGCCAAAAACTTGTTGCGTTGATTCAGCTGCACCAAAATGGGTTCAACTGCATCCTCAACTTGTGATACTCGCAAGTGCACGAACCGTTGGTAGTTTAGCGTATGTAAGTGCGAGGTCGATTCCACAGGGATTGGTGATTGAATAATCCAACTCAGTTTTCCTACACAAAACAAAAGTGAAAACAAAAGAAACAAAACAAGAAGAAAGAAAGTAACTAGGACAAGATGGTGTTGTTTAGAATCCACCCTAATTGTTCTAATCATGTTATGGCAGCAAGTAAACAAATTGATTCACTCATGAAGATGCTCACAAATAAGTCCATGGTGTTTGGATCAAATTGCATGAACATCACAAGGACCCCAAGTATGGTGTTTACATTAGGAGACCTAGAAACCAAATCACATAAGTTGCTAATGGATGGAATGAAGATGATCCCCAAACCTTCCCAACAAGAGCATAACGCATAAAACCTTAGGTGATCAATCAAAGGATGCAAAACAGCTCCATTAAAATAGTGAAGAAGAATTCATGAGTGAAATCAAACTTTATAAACTCAAACCATGATACAAGACTAGCAAGATGTTTATTAAAACTAATAACAGAAAAACAAAGTAAAACAAAGGAAATACAAGAAGAAAATAAAAGACAAAGGGAGGAGAAGAAGATAAGGACAGCAAGCTAGAGACGGAAAAGATTCATCTCCATGGCTGCCAGGAGGCCAAAGCCTCCCAGCTCTGCCCTTCTCCCTTCTCTCCCTTTGTGACTCTCAACTTTCCCTCTCTTTGTGTACAATGGAAGTGTGAATGATAGAACTCTATTTCTGACTCCCTTAGCTCTTTGGAGACTCCCTATTTATAGGCATAGAGGAAGCTGAAAATCTGAATTCAATAAGACTAATGCATACAACACTTGTATTATAAAATCTGAAATGGTTGATGCACTTGAATTAGAAAATCAGAATTGGATGATGCACTTCTCCAATAAATCCCACCAGCAGCCCTAGCTCATCTTCATGTCAGCATGACCAAGCTTCCAACCAGAAATGATAGCTCATGCCTAGCTCACCATGACCAAGCATCCAACCAGCACATGCTGAGGTCAGCATGACCAGCAACTTCAAGGGCTTACAACTTGGGCTTCTCTTAATCAAATTAGGACTTTAATCACTCGAAATTGAAGTTCAGAATGTCTTCTTTCCAGCCATATGTTATTTGGGCCAATCCAAGGTCGGAGGAAGAAGTTAAGGCCAAAACAAATTGCTAACTCATTTTCCGCGCTGATAAGATCCATCCTGAGCATGGTTCTGTGTTTGCTAGGTAACGGACTCCAGATTTATCCAATGGGGCTGAAATTTGGATATGTTATCGTATACACCCATTGGAACAACTTTCATGAAGAATGCTGCCTCATCCGAGCTATGTAGGTTGCTGAAACAAAGCTTGCATTATGACCTACGGAACTGGACTGGCAGGGGGCTGTAGCCAAAATGAGATTGTCTTTAAGCTCTTCTTCCATTCATCCAAATGAGGCCTTAACATGCTTGAATTGCATGAATTATGCTCTTTTGCTCTCTTGGCCTACAAAACACACAAAGGGAGGTAAATAACTCAGAATTATAGGAAACTAAGCAAAAGAACTAAGTAAATTGGGCATGTATATGTATGAAATTATGAGCTTAACACACCCCCAAACTTAGATTTTGCTAGTCCTCGAGCAAAACAAAAGAAAAACAAAGAAAACGTTAACCTTCCAACCAAACAGAAATTTTAAACTTCATAGACATGGCTCAACAAGGAACAAAACAAGCACTAAGACTTGTTGCGTAGATTCAGCTGCACCAAAATGGATTCAGCTGCATCCTCAACTTGTGATACTCGCAAGTGCACGAGCCGTTGGTAGTTTAGCATATGTAAGTGCGAGGTCGATTCCACAGGGATTGGTGATTGAATAATCCAATTCAGTTTTCCTACACAAAACAGAAATGAAAACAAAAGAAACAAAACAAGAAGAAAGAAAAGAACTAAGACAAGATGGTGAGGTTTTAGAATCCACCCTAATTGTTCTAATCATGTTATGGCAGCAAGTAAACAAATTGATTCACGCATGAAGATGCTCACAAATAAGTCCATGGTGTTTGGATCAAATTGTATTGAACATCACAAGGACCCCAAGCATGGTGTTTACATTAGGAGACCTAGAAACCAAATCACATAAGTTGCTAATGGATGGAATGAAGATGATCCCCAAACCTCCCCAACAAGAGCATAACGCATAAAACCTTAGGTGATCAGTCAAAGGATGCAAAACAGCTCCATTAAAGCAGTGAAGAAGAATTCATGAATGAAATCAAACTTTATAAACTCAAACCATGATACAAGACTAGCAAGATGTTTATTACAACTAATAACAGAAAACAAAGTAAAACAAAGAAAATACAATAAGAAAATACAAGACAAAGGGAGGAGAAGAAGATAAGGACAGCATGCTAGAGATGGAAAAGAATCATCTCCATGGCTGCCAGGAGGCCAAAGCCTCCCAGCTGCTGCCTTCTCCCTTCTCTCCCTTTGTGACTCTCAACTTTCCCTCTCTTTGTGTACAATGGAAGTGTAAATGATGGATCTCAGGATATGAGTTGAATGTGGAATGGAAGTGGTATTTATAGGGAGAGGGGAGTGGGAAATCTGAATTGAATATGGCAATGACCTAACACACTTGCATTAGATAATCAGAAATGGTTACTCCACTAAATCCCACTAGCAGCCCTAGCTCATCCTCATGTCAGCATGACCAAGCTTCCATTCAGAAACCAATAGCTCATCCTCATGTCAGCATGACCAAGCAAGCAATGAGCTCATCTGGAGTCAGCATGATGTGTAAATTGATGGGCTCACGGATTGGGCTAGGCTGAATAAAATGATGACTTTAAGATGTCCACTTTGAAGTTCAGAATGTCATTGATCCAACCACACAAGTATTGGCCCATTCCAAGTTTGGATGAAGAAGATAAGTCTGAAATGAACTTTTAACTTAGGCTCCAGTTTTTGCACGTTTTTGCACCATTTTGCTTCAAATGCCTCAAGTGTATTCCTCTCATGCCAATCAGCCCTTAATATGCATGGATTGCATGAATTATGCTCTTTTGCTCTCTTGGCCTACAAAACACACAAAGGGAGGCAAATAACTCAGAATTATAAGAAACTAAGCAAAAGAAGTAAGTAAATAGGGCATGTATATGTATGAAATTATGAGCTTAACACACCCCCAAACTTAGATTTTGCTAGTCCTCGAGCAAAACAAAAGGAAAACGAAGAAAAACAAAACAAAATAAGAAGTTAACTAGACCACTTTCGTAGGTAACTCGATTGCATTGAGCGTATGCAACAAGCCTTTAAACCTCTAGGCATCCCTAGTAGGAGGAGTTGTATCTCCTGAGGGTTTAACAGATTACGATACCCACAAACGTTTTACTGACTCTACAAAACAAAGTAGTCAAAAACTTAATAGATTTGTTAGTCTAAACAAAACAAAAAACAAAAACAAAACAAAAACAAAAACGTTAACCTTCCAACCGAACAGAAATTTTAAACTTCATAGACATGGCTCAACAAGGAACAAAACAAGCACTAAGGAAGTTCTAAACATTATTCAAGTGCTACCACAATCTCACAAAAATCATGCTCAAGGTGTGTGTGTGAAATAGCCATGAAGATACAACTCATGCTTCTCAAACAACGATATGAATTCCTGCAAGAATGAACACAAGTTTGCCAAGCTAAACCAAAATCAATAGGACTTTACTCATGGATGTAATGGGGTTATGGTAATGGTTAGACAAAGAATGGATATGAAAACACAAAGTCTAAGGAACAAAGTAGAGCATGTCATGTAAACAAGATCATGGACATTTGAAATGTAAGGCACATAAATTGAAAAGCTCACAACACCAGATTTTGCAATTGAATCACTTCACAATTGGAATTTGACATTTACACACTTTGTATAATATTTGGCCCAATTTTGCGGCTCTTCACCCTAGATCACCTTGATTTCTCCTTATATCACCCTAGGGTCGTGACTACATTGGCCACACTTCTTTTCTCTTTTTCTTCTGATTTTTTTTTTATAGCTCATTTATTACCTTGAATACATTACAATCTCAAATACAATCATACTCTACATGTCCCCTAGATGGTAGGATGTTTAATGGATGATAAGGTGATAGAAAGAAATGGCTAAGTGTTTGGGCACAAAAGGGTTTACAATGGAATATGTATTGTATGGGTTGATGGAGGAAAAAGAAAAAGGCTTAACAAAGATGGCCTAAATCATATCTTAGTTATAAACTTAACATTCCAGTGAATCACATAAGCAAAAATGCATACAATTGGGTAAGACATGCAAGAGTTGTATAATCATGGCTTAAGTGCATAGAAAGCTCAAGCATAATTATGTGAGACTTAGCTAGCAAAAGAATAAGATTCAGACCTAACACAATGCTTATCAAATTCCTAAGAGCCATATTAGAAGTTAGACTCATGATTTATCATTGGTGTGGGAAGGAAAACTGAAAATGACTCAAAGAAAAGAAACAGAAAAAGAAAAACGTGAGGTTTCAAATTGCTGTTTTGCTCAATTTCAACAAATCTGTTTTGACATGTAACTTTCAAACCACTTGGTCAAATTTAACGTTCTTTATGTCGTTGGATTCAGCATGAAAAAATGAAGACACAACGCGGACCAAACTTTCAAAACAGTAGCAGAAAATAAAATTTTTGTAGCAATGAAGAAGCCTACGTTTTCAACACTGAACACAAAAACTAAAAAAAAAATTTCCAGCACCCCCAAACTTAAATGATGCATTGTCCTTAATGTTTGAATCCATGTAAAGCATACAATCCACATGAAATCCAGGGTAAAGGAATGAAATGAAAAAAATAATAATAATAATAAAAGAAAGAGAGTTTAGAACTTCCCCTTGAAGACAATGAGAGGGAAATGCACATAGTATGGCAGCACATGTTCTTCTTTGAGTATTTGGGTCAGCTGCTCATCATGTTTCTCCCACATCAAGGAAAAGAAAACCGTAACAAAAACAAAACAGAATATAAGACACAACTAAGAATGAGTAGCAGTTATTATACAAATGAAAGAGATATGATTGGAATGCTCCCTTTGAAGTGATTAGCTGGAGCGTGGTTGGCCATAGCAGCTGGAGGTCGACTTCTCCGCTGCTCCATACTCCATGTTTCTATGGATTGGGTTGTCTCCTCTCTTTCCCTCTTTCTTATTGAGCTACTTCAGAAATGGTTAAAGAAAGACAAGGAAACTTGAAACAGAATTTCAGATTATTTGATTAGGAAACCAGAACTTAAATGAAAAGAATAAACTAAACTAAAACATCAAGATTAGGGATTCAACTTCACCACAAACATCTAATTCCATGCTTCAAAGTAACAAGCATCAAAGTAAATCAAACTAGCTTATGGAGTTCGTTCTTTCTCAAATATGATTATCCATATGGTGTGTGGTTTTAATCAAGTATTCAGAAAAAGCATTTAGCTATGGTGTTTAGTCTAAACACAAATTCCAAACCCATTAAGAACAAGAAGAACAATAAAGAACCAAGTAGAATTTAAACATGGTGTTTGTCTTCAATATCTACCCATTCATTCACTAATCAGTCCAAGAGTCATATGGTGTTTATGTAAACTTGAACAAAATATTTAATTAAGAGCAAGTGAATGAAACCAGAAACTAGCAATAATCAACATGCTACTTGAACCTTTTTTTGTGTTGTGTAAGCTGGGACTCAAACCCAGTTCTCTTGCTTGTCAGGCAATTGTCCTTGTCCGTTGGACTACAAACACAACTTATCAATTAACCTCATTAACTTTAAAACATGAAACTGTCCAGTTATAAAAAAGATAAAAATAAATAAAAAGTAGGAAAACCAAATAGAATCAAGCAATGTTACCAATCCCCGGCAACGGCGCCAAAAACTTGTTGCGTTGATTCAGCTGCACCAAAATGGGTTCAACTGCATCCTCAACTTGTGATACTCGCAAGTGCACGAACCGTTGGTAGTTTAGCGTATGTAAGTGCGAGGTCGATTCCACAGGGATTGGTGATTGAATAATCCAACTCAGTTTTCCTACACAAAACAAAAGTGAAAACAAAAGAAACAAAACAAGAAGAAAGAAAGTAACTAGGACAAGATGGTGTTGTTTAGAATCCACCCTAATTGTTCTAATCATGTTATGGCAGCAAGTAAACAAATTGATTCACTCATGAAGATGCTCACAAATAAGTCCATGGTGTTTGGATCAAATTGCATGAACATCACAAGGACCCCAAGTATGGTGTTTACATTAGGAGACCTAGAAACCAAATCACATAAGTTGCTAATGGATGGAATGAAGATGATCCCCAAACCTTCCCAACAAGAGCATAACGCATAAAACCTTAGGTGATCAATCAAAGGATGCAAAACAGCTCCATTAAAATAGTGAAGAAGAATTCATGAGTGAAATCAAACTTTATAAACTCAAACCATGATACAAGACTAGCAAGATGTTTATTAAAACTAATAACAGAAAAACAAAGTAAAACAAAGGAAATACAAGAAGAAAATAAAAGACAAAGGGAGGAGAAGAAGATAAGGACAGCAAGCTAGAGACGGAAAAGATTCATCTCCATGGCTGCCAGGAGGCCAAAGCCTCCCAGCTCCTGCCTTCTCCCTTCTCTCCCTTTGTGACTCTCAACTTTCCCTCTCTTTGTGTACAATGGAAGTGTGAATGATAGAACTCTATTTCTGACTCCCTTAGCTCTTTGGAGACTCCCTATTTATAGGCATAGAGGAAGCTGAAAATCTGAATTCAATAAGACTAATGCATACAACACTTGTATTATAAAATCTGAAATGGTTGATGCACTTGAATTAGAAAATCAGAATTGGATGATGCACTTCTCCAATAAATCCCACCAGCAGCCCTAGCTCATCTTCATGTCAGCATGACCAAGCTTCCAACCAGAAATGATAGCTCATGCCTAGCTCACCATGACCAAGCATCCAACCAGCACATGCTGAGGTCAGCATGACCAGCAACTTCAAGGGCTTACAACTTGGGCTTCTCTTAATCAAATTAGGACTTTAATCACTCGAAATTGAAGTTCAGAATGTCTTCTTTCCAGCCATATGTTATTTGGGCCAATCCAAGGTCGGAGGAAGAAGTTAAGGCCAAAACAAATTGCTAACTCATTTTCCGCGCTGATAAGATCCATCCTGAGCATGGTTCTGTGTTTGCTAGGTAACGGACTCCAGATTTATCCAATGGGGCTGAAATTTGGATATGTTATCGTATACACCCATTGGAACAACTTTCATGAAGAATGCTGCCTCATCCGAGCTATGTAGGTTGCTGAAACAAAGCTTGCATTATGACCTACGGAACTGGACTGGCAGGGGGCTGTAGCCAAAATGAGATTGTCTTTAAGCTCTTCTTCCATTCATCCAAATGAGGCCTTAACATGCTTGAATTGCATGAATTATGCTCTTTTGCTCTCTTGGCCTACAAAACACACAAAGGGAGGTAAATAACTCAGAATTATAGGAAACTAAGCAAAAGAACTAAGTAAATTGGGCATGTATATGTATGAAATTATGAGCTTAACACCTTGTCTGGTACCGTTCGGCAGCATGTACGACTCGCTTTACGCAGAGCCACATTTCCATATCAGCCTGCACACCAGTAATCCATCAGCGACAGATTACGACAACACAAGATAAAAAAAGAGAGAGACAAAGCAAACACTTACCGCAGCCTGAAGCCGGAAAGCTCGCCCGGTATGCTCGCGCGTCTTCCTTCGTCGACAGCTGTTCAATCTCTGACAGCTCCATTTGAGCGCCATCGATCATGCTGTTGATGAACGGCACGGCCTTCCGAGGGCAAGCAATATTTACCGGCCCCTCATCCTCCCCACCCACATCATTGGGCATCAGCACCGAAGTCCCCTCATTCGGCCCCATCGGCTTCTTCGGCAACGGCGTCACGTCGAGGGTACCCTCGATCTGCCTTTTGCCAGTCACCTGGAGGTGGACCTCCCGAACGGCTTTGGCTTCGGCCACCCTCTTCGCCTTGCGACGTTCGGCCACCGTCATCTCGTCACCCGACGATGCGGCGGCTTTCCTCTTCCTAGGCAGGGGGACTCACCCTTCTTCTTCTGCTTCTGCTTCTGCGCCCCTTGACCTTCCAGCCGGCGCTTAGTCTTCTCACCCATCGGCCTACCACCCGCCACTGAAACAACAAGTTAAGATCAGCAACAAAAACAAAGTGAGAAGAAGAACGGAAATATGAGCTGAACGGCACCACTTACTCTGCCTTTTTTGCTCCTCCTCTTCTTCCTTCGCCCTTCGGTCGTGCTCGGCCTTTCCCATCAGCCCTCCTTGTACAGATTCCGGAAGTAAAACGCTCTTTGAAGAAGCGCCCTTCTTCAGATATCTTCTCTCGAACCCGTTCGATCGCTTCTATCTCTCGGATTCGGTACGGTAGGCCGTTTCAATGACACTGCGAAAACAGGAAACGTTAGAAAAAACAAAACAAAAACAAAAAGAATACAAGCTGCTGACCGAACGGTAGGGCTAGACCTACCGACTGTTTGGAAGGATGTAGGGATCCGCCTCTCAACAATTACCCCGGTGCCGATTCCCAATCACCCCAACAATAACCCGACGCTTGCGCCAAGTCTTTTGGGAGCTCGGCACCCCAACCACAAAATGTCCACGCTGCCCCTGCCGAAGATAGTTGGACTGCACCCATCCCCCCGATCGCCACTTTTCGCCCTCGTCACGCTGTCCAGTTGAGCGAACTGCTCATAGGTTGGCTCCCCCTCCCCGCCAGGTTGAACGCAGTAATCGTCCTGATCAATGTAATCCAAAAGTTTGGATTGTATTACCCGGCGCGTATCCAAGCGCCGAAAGGATCTTCTGCACCGAATGCCGCAGCGGCAGCCGAAGTCCATGCTTGAAAGCATCAGTGAAAAAGACAACTCCTTTGTCATTCTCACTTAACGACTCCAACGGTTTTGGGATCCGCATCCCTCTCGAAGCCGGAATGTTAAACTCAGTCCAGATCTTGGCCAGCTTACCTTCGGTCAAGACGTTCGACTCCAGATGATCTACTCCGAACACCAACTCCTTCGGCTGCGCTATTGGGATCCGCTGCTTACCCTTGACAACGGTCACCACCCCCTCCCCTGCCACAGCCACTGACACACCGCTCCACGGCCTGATGTGGAAGGCTCACCAGCCCCATCATCCCCAGCTTCGGTGGGCACCTCCGTTCCTATCGGTTCAGCGTTCGGTGCATCACCCACTTGAGAGGACGCACGAGAAGTGCCCCGCCCTCAGCACACTCCTCTGTTTCCCCCAGGACTTCTACACTTGCGGACCTAGCAGATTCGGCCCTAGGAGAATCAGCACTCTCATGGCCCTCAGGAGACCTTCCCGAGGACGATCGTCCTCGAACGCAACCGCGACTACGCCTACTCTCGGATTCGGTATCAGACATCTACAAACACAAACGAAGGGAAACTAAATGCCATGCTACAATTAAACACTCATCCTACACCCTAGAGGTTCATGTTCATCAACATTCATACATGTTCATGCACCCAATCAACAACTTTGATCCAACTTAAGATGAAATAAAGCCACATACCTTGTTTGCACGGTGGTTCTCTTCGCCGGAAATCGCCTCCGCCTTTCAAATACCCAGCCGGAAATCGCCTTCAACGCCTTAGCTCAAATGCCGGAAATCGCCTCTCACGAGCTCTGATTGCTCTCAAAAATTGCCAAGTGATTCAACCTTCATCTCCTTCTCCTATTTATTAGACGAACGTTGCATCGGGATACGAGGCCTTACATCGAGACACGACGCGTTTCACTTCTCACGCGCTACAAACTTTGATTCAAGCTTTACACACAAGTCCAATAGCGAACGGCAGGTGCACGGTGGTGAATTTTCATTCACCTCTCGTGCCGAACGGCAGGCGCACGGTGGTGAATATTCATTCCCCTCTCGTGCCGAACGGCAGGCGCACGGTGGTGAATTCCCTCTCGTGCCGAACGGCAGGCGCACGGTGGTGAATTTTCATTCCCCTCTCGTGCCGAACGACAGGCGTACGGTGGTGAATTTTCATTCCCCCCCCCCCCCCCCGAACGGCAGGCGCTCGTTTTGAGTTTTCATTCACCTATCGTGCCGAACGGCAGGCGCACAGTCGTGGGTTATCACGCCAGCCTCTCATACCATTCGGTGTCAGAGGCCATCTCCTTTCCAAGCTCACTCGCCCGGGCACTTGGGGGACTACATGCCACCATCGGCAATAACAGGGACCACATCCGGATCAGAACGCCGAAGACAAGTTCAAGTCCCCAACCAAGAAGTCGCTTCTCAATCGGTAACTTGGGGGACTACTATTTGTACGGTATCTGACCCTCCCCCCATTAAGTGACACGTGGATCAGAAAGACCCCAAGCGCCCTAGGCTCCGAACAAACGGCATCGTCTACCGATGACGCCGTCTTGCTTGAATAAGCGCCCACTACTGATCGGAGCATACAAACGGTATCTCCTACCGATGATGATATCTGGAATCAGGTAAGCCGTCGCTTCTGATCCACCATAACATGTAATCGGCATCGCATACCGATTCTATAGAATTAACCTCTGAGCACCCGCCCGAAATATCTAAGGACCCGTGTCAACCTCAGGCTCTCCCACGAGTCCCACATCGGAATTAAGTACTAAGAGCATGCAAAATGCCCTTTATAAATAAGGCCCCTTCACTACAATGCAAGGGTAAGACTTTTCAGTTTGACTTTTATGCTCAATATCTGGTCAGCAACGAAAGCTCTTAGAAACAAACTTACTTTGGCATCGGAGGGTCTTAGGCTGGTTCCACACCGGTTCCATAGACCTTACGAGTCTCGGCTTCTTTCCATTCAGGATTAGCAGCCAAGGAGAAGAAGAATCTGCATCGGACGCTCAATCGATCCCTTCGATCGTCCACATCACCTGTAAGTTGCACTCATTTCTATCTGTTAAGTTTTAGTGCCAACGTACTTCATACCAAGTCGAATCAGATTATTATTATCGGATTAGATCAACTATAACCCATATATGGATCCATTTATAATCGGATTGCCGGATTCAAATTGTAATCGGATTATCGGATTGAGAAGTGCATTGACAGTTCCAGTGGTGTTCAATTGAATCTCTCCTTATCTACATTTTTATCGACTTAGGCTCTAACTAGAATTTCCTCAACCCCTATATCGCTACTTGATTCGGCAATAAAATTGATGCTACAAAACCCTAATTTTAGGTTTGGGTTTCGAGTCGTTAATTGGGTCGCGTCGAAAATTGCTACCCCTACTCATATCTGGCCTCTCATCTCCCTTTCTTTCATACCCTGCCTCTTTGTTTCGGCAGCACACCCAGCAATCAAACCTTTACTCACATACTTCTATGATATCTTCAGCGACTCCTAAGGACTGTCGCCCCAACGCCAAGTGGATCACCAATTCCCCCTAACCCCCATTTCAGGGATGGACCCAAGATTTCAAAATGGGGTAGGTGGTGGACTCGGGTGGGATGAGCCTAGGTTAGTCATAGGTATGGTTCGTTCCTACCCTAAAACTATGATCAAATCTCGATTTGCCCCTGAAAGTTAAAATGACCCACTTTACCCCCTTGACCGATGTTTTGCGTCTCACTTTGCCCCCACAGTTAAGTTTGTCAAAAAATCTGTTAAAAATACTGACGTGGCATCAATGGGACCCACAATTTGCTAAACTAAGTGCCATATGTGCAAAAAAAATAAAAAATTGTCATTTAAAAAACTTAATTTAACTATTAAAAATAAAAATAAAACTTTAAAATAAAAAAATATCCCCAATTCTCCTCTCTCTTCCTCTCTTTCATACCCAAAACCCAGCCTCCTCCCTAAACCAGAACCACGACACCCATCTTCTAACCCAAATAATCATCACCCTTCTCCAACCCAAAACCCTATTGTGCACCATGACCTCTCTCTCTCTCTCTCTCTCTTCTTGGACCAGTAAAAAATCCTTGTATGATACAACTAGGTCCTTTGTTTTGAGAATAAAAAATCCTAAGAAAACAATGAAAACCCTTTTAATGGAATTGGGGTTGGGTCTTCAATAGTAAGGTCAAGTAGAGCTCATTTGCTTTTAATGGTTCTTGGTTTTTTTGATGGAGGCTTGCCAATCCTAGAGGATATGAAAACGGATGAAGGATTTGACTAATTTTGAGTGATTTTGAAAGTTTGGTTATTAAACTCGTTGATTTGAAAATTCAACACCCTCTCCTCCTCTTTCCACTACCCTGGGAAAGCAACCAACTCACCATCCCATCTCCTCATCCTCCACACCATTATTTCCCTTCCCCACCTACATCGGATATATTCTTAGCAACCAACACTAATTTAGGTCAAATTTCAACCAAAATAAAAAAATAATAAAAATCTACCTAAAGAAACTGCAGAACAACCCATAAACTCAATTTTAGTACAACCCAAAAACTCAAAGCTCAAAACAAGAAAAAACCCACAAATCGAAAACTGTTGTATCGCCCCTAGAAACACTAAAAACTCGTAGCAGGGTCTGAAGACTTGGGGGTCGCTGGGGTGGGGGAGATTGGGGTTACGATGGTGGGGTTAGATTTGGCTGGAGGTGTTGGGGGATTGGCCGTATATGGAGGATTTTAGTTTTAATTTCTTTTATTTTTATGTTTTATTTATTTTTAAACTTAAATAATATTTTATTAAGTTTCCATGTGTAAGTGGACTCCACTTTTCCCACATGGCACTTAGTTTAGCAAAATTGTGGGTCCCATTGATACCACATCAGTATTTTTAACAGATTTTTTGACAGACTTAATAGTGGGGAGCAAAGTGAGACGCAAAACATCGGTCAAGGGAGTAAAGTGGGTCATATTAACTTTCAGGGGGCAAATTGAGGTTTAATCATAGTTTCATGGGGTATTACAGTATATAAGTCTAAATTTTTTTTGAAGAAAAACTTATTAATCATAAACAATTAAAAATATTAACCTTGGTAAAACCATCAATTTACAATTGGCATCATGAAACACAATTGTTAAATAGAATAACATATTAGGTGTCACAAGATTTGTTGAGATGAGAAGACTTATGGTAGTAGGTTTACAGTGTTTACAAGCATACCATCTTTGATGATTAAGAAGATGAGGGTGAGGATGAAGCTAGTGCCTTTTAGCTATTTAAAATAATAAATAGAAGAAAAGTCTAAGGGGGGAGGGGAGTTTCTCTCACACACACACTACCAAGATGTTATTGGGGTTTGAACTTGAGATCACTTGGCTAGACACAATTGATAGTGCCTTTTAGTTGTTAATGCTTAAGAAGTGTTACATGTGATATCAAAACCAATGTTTTATCTTCTAAATAATAATAAAAAAACCAATATTTTAGGTATGCCCAATCATTTGTTATCTTGTTTTATTGACCTAGCCAAAGAGATAGATAAAGAATGTTAGATTCTTTTGTGTGAGTGAGGACATATTTCCAATTTCATTCACACGGCGTGGAAAGTGTTGAGGCCCAACAAATCTAAGTCTGGGCCCAAATGTATTTCTAGCCCAGTACAACACTCAATTGATAAAAAAGCCCGACCAAGATAAGCAAGAATTTGTCATATGCGCTTGCACAACTTATGGTCCGCATGCCACGCCAAGTCAAAATGCAACATGTCATGCAGAAATGTTGCAACGAGCCTGTAAAATGTACTGGTTTCATGAACCCGCGCATATTGTCCCGTCAAGCACTGCTTAGCCCATTACAATACGACAAAGCCCGAGCACAAACACTCCACATGACATGCAATGTCAAGCGAAAAAAAACCTTCATTTTAGTACTGAGCCACGCTACAAGCTTAAGTGGGCCCAAGCCACACAAATGCCTGGGGCTTGCTGAGCGGGTTGTGGTATGGATGGTTACGAGTGTTCATGAGGCCTATTGATGGGCCAAGGAGTGGAAGTTCTGGGCTGTTTAGGAGCACCAAACTCAGGCCTATTTCTTGAGCCCAAATATATGGGTAAGCATAAGAAAGAAAAAGAGCCAAGCACCTTAGAAAATATCACAGCACCCTATTAAAACCAAATCATAACCAAGCCATCGTTAAAACCAAGTGAAACCCATGTGCACGGGCTGCTGGAAGTAAGAAATCTTCTTGACCAGCACCTTTACCCATTCTTTCCTCTGCAAGCTTTGGTAGGAAAACAAGGAGGAAAAGCAAAATGCGCCTCACCCAGGATGGAAGGAGTCAGCTCAGGAAAACCTTGGAGCCCTAAAAAGCTCTCCCCAAGTGTGCTTGGATTTAGGAATTTTCACCAAAAAAGATTGGATTGAAGGAAGTGAAGAGAAATGGAAGAGACGACTTGGGAAAATTTGGGAAAACTAGTTTGGGTTCCTGGGCCAAAAGAAGCTTCCAACAGAACGGCCATCCAGAGCACGACCAAGCAATCGGTCAAGCTGCCTGGAAAATCTACTCAAGCCACCCATCCTTTCATCCCCATCTTTCCCTCTCTTCCCTCATCAAATCTTCCCAAATGTTCCTCTCCTGTTGCTTTGAACCTCTATTTCCCATAAGAAATCCAAGCTTTCTCTTTCTATTGCTAAACGCATGGAGGCTTAGCTCCCATGCCACATGCTTCTCAAGCCAAGCCGTAATATTAATCTGTAACAGTTGTTTATCTTGTTGGTGAAAGGAACCAAAGTGCTTCCTAAAACTCCATAAACTTTTTGAAGCACCCTTGGGGCCTGATTCTTGAACTCATGCACGGGGGCAACTTCATCCATTTGCTCTTTACAGCAGCCCATGCCCATTTGCAGCTGTTGGAACGAAAAAGCCCCTGCATAAATTGGCTACTCTGCTAGGGATCAGATCGCTATCTTCATCAATGCTCTAAAGAAGAAGACCGTAAGAAATACCATGGCTGCCTAAGATGAGCTGGACCACGGTGACTCGGAGTCAAGGCAAAATGCCTCCCATAGAGGAGAAGAGCCTGCAAGTAAGGAAGCTTATGCCCTCACAAATCTCATTGCAACCATTCATGCTATGGGGCAAACCCAGAAGGAGATTGTGGACACAATCAAGGAACTAAAACGTTCAGTCCCCAAGCCAAGCAAAGAACACAAGAGACCGCCCCAGGAGGAGTCTGCCTGCTCCTCCCGAAAAGGGTTCTAAGCAAAAGGGGCGGTCTTTCGTCACCCAGGAAGATCTCATTGTCATGCTTGAAAAGGGACTAAATCGAAGCCAAGAAGATTGGAAATATGTCCCGTAACCACCATATCCATCAAATCTACTCCAACTGTTGTACCCCAAAGGCTATGAGACACCAAGCATTGTCCTTTTCGACAAAAGGAAAGGAAGCCCGAAGGAGCATGTCAGCCGCTTCAAGGACTCCTTGGGACTACACATCAGTGATCATAACCTCAGTCTCCGGGGATTTTCAAAAAAGCCTTACTGACCATGCATATACGTGGTACACAACACTAGCACCAAGCTCGGTTCGCTCTTGGGAGGACTTGGTAGGCAAGTTCTGGAAGAAGAACTTCCAGCACAAGGAAATGGTTACTACAACTCAACTCAACATCACCCACCAAAGGCATGGGGAGGACCTGTGGACTTCGTGCATCGATTCTGGGACTTGGCTTTTAGATTGTTATGATGAGAAAGATGAGGAAGCACTTGTAGAGATCTGCATAAGTAATATTGTGGCAGACTACATAGTTTATCTAGAGAATATTGGCATTAGCCAATTTTCTTGGCTGTTTGAAGCTGTGAGGAAAATAACCATGTCAATTAGACCAACTTGGCAGAAAGAAGGAAGCGCACCAGACATTAGCTGTGGATGACAAATTTTCTAGTGACTACAATTCACGCAAAAGAAAGGACAGGGAGATGTATCCCTCCACCGCCGTGCAAAGATGAAGAGTTCCATGCCATTCTTGATACAGTGTTTGCTGATGGTGCAATCAAACCTCTCATGCCTTATATGGTCCTTACTAGGGAAGAAAAACGCAATTTGAGATACTGCCATTATCACCAGTTTGTGGGACATCCAGCACTCCCGTCAAACTTTGAGAAAGATCTTGCACGCCAAGATACATGACGAAACTCTTAAGTTACCTTCTAAGAAGCAATCTATTGATGAAGAACCCTTGCCGAAATGAAAGGGAAAAGAGATGGCTGCCATCATTATATGCTTTGATGACTTGCTCGCCGATGATGAATTGTACCACTGGTGGAAGAATGACCCAAAGCCACCGGAGGTTATTTGGGAGCCTTGCGGAAACATGGAGAAAGCCTACTAAAACAACTGTCAAATTCAAACATGTGGGCGCAAAATGCTATCCTACTTCATTGTTGCGTAGCAATAGAAGCCTGCTCATGTAAATATTAAAAACCCTCGAGCTATAACACCTTATGGTCACTTACCTGATGTATGGGAGGATGGTTCCAGCAGTGAAATATTCATATTGGACATGCCGGAAGAATGCCACTTGGGGGCTCCATTTGGCCAACAAGATTATCAAGAAACAGCCGCAGGAACGTTCCATAATCTCATAGAAGCTGAAACGAGTGTGATGGAGCATTACCTAGGTTTGAAGCAAGGAATCCAAAGTTCAAGTCACTGTTCGACAAACTTAGCTTTGGACCACAAGTAAGGGAAGCAGATGTCGTAGCCCTTATGAACATATCTGCAAAGTATAGTCCTCATTGCTTCACTACCTAACCACATAGGTCAGTTTTGGAAAATGACAATGTTATTGTCTTCACTAACGAAGACATGGAAGTCCCGTATCCAAATCACAGAAGGCCACTTTACTTGTAGGGTCAAATCAACGACGTATTCATAAGGAGAGCTTTGGTGGACATAGGCTCTTCTGTCAACATATTGCCTCTGCCCGTGCTCACGATAGCTAACATCCCATTATCAAAAATAGTGTAGTCTCAAACAAGCATTTGTGGTTTCAGGAATAAAAGTGAGGTTATAGTCAGGTACATACAGATAGACTTGAAAGTGGGGCCAATTCAGTCGTTTACTAAGTTCTGTGTGGTAGATGTAGATGTACCTTACCATGCTCTGCTTGGGAGGGCATGGCTCAATAAGCAAAAGCTTGTAGTCTCCTCCTGCCACCAATGTGTGAAGGGAAGGATAGGGCTAAGGCCAATTCGCATACCAGGAATTCAGGCGCCATTCAATCAAAACGAAGCCCATTATTCGGAAGTATGATTCTACACCAAGTGCATAGGTGTAGGAAGCAACCCATCCAAAGCTTTTGGAACGTATCTACCTTCCTTGACCGAAATTTGTGATCTTAGCAACAAAGAAGTCATAACAATTGTCGAGCGAGAAAGAAACACTCGGAAGTCAATGTAGAGGCTTTTTCGTTCCTGGCAGCTACTAATGGGCCTGGGCTGCTGTAAAGAGCCAAATGTATGAAATTGCCCCTTGAGTCTAAGTTCAAGGATCAGACCCCAAGAGTGCTTCGAAAGGGTAGCTGAGCCTTAGGAAATACCTTGGTCTCCTTCACCAATGAAACCAACAATGGCTTATAGATAAATTCTTAGCTTGGCATGAGAAGCTTGTGGCATGGGAGCAAAGCAATCATGAGTTTAGCATTAAATAGAGAGAGGGTTGTGAGTTCCTATGAGAAACATGGGTTCTAAGAAAATGGGGAAGGGATTCTAAGAGGGTGTGTTGAAGAGAGAGAGATGGTGGAATAACAATTGGTGTGTTGAGTAGTTTTTAGTAGCTTGACGAAAGCTCTGTCAAGCTCTGGAATGATTTATCAAAAGAGAAAATGGGAGAAGATAGAGGAATGGGGCTCAAAATTGCAGAGGTTTCAGGGATGAGAGATGAAGCTTGCTCTCTGGATGTGTGTTGTAAGGATGAGAGATGATGCTTGCTCTGTTGATGTGGTTGGTTCTGATGGGTAGGAGATGACCCTTTTTATAGCCGCTGGAAGCTCGTCCTTTCCAAGAAACCCTAATGGGTTCTCTCCAATTTTGCCAAGTATTCCCTTTCATTTCTCTTCTCTCATTTCGATTCACTCCATTTTATGAAATCTCCCTTTGTCCAAACACACAAAGACAAGATTTTTGGGAGCTCTAAGGCCTTCCTACAGCTGCTTCAATGTTGAACTCCTATTTTTGACTACCATCTCTCCTTCTTTCCTCCCTTATTTCATGGCAAGAGCTAGTAGGAGAAATGAGTGGGTAATGGCGCTGGTCTAAAGGGTGATTTGCTCAAGTATCCGTTGGTTTTTTGGATGGCTTGTGTTGGGATGTGTCTTTGGGCATGTGCTGGAGATTCCCAGGAGCCTGCATACATGGATATTTTGGCTTTCATCGTGGTTCTTGTTTCCAGCTAAGTGCTGGAGACTATAGATATTTTCCTTGGTTGCTTGGGCTTTTCTAAAGTGATGGGTTAGCTCATTAAGGGAATGGGCTAATTTCCTAGAGTATTGGGCTATTTTTCCTAAAGTATTGGGCTATTTCTCTCCTTTATGCTTATCCACATATTTGGGCTCAAGAAATGGGCTTGAGTTTTGGGGCTCCCAAACAGCCGAAAACTTCCATTTCTCGGCTCATCAATGGGCCTCATGAAAACTCGTAACCATCAATACCACAACCTACTCAGCAAGGCCCAAGCATTTGCTTGGCTTGGGCCCACTTAAGCTTGTAGTGTGGTGTGTTGCTTATTTGCTTGGTGTGGCACGTGTGCAAGCGTATATGATGAACTCTTGCATACCCAAGTTAGGTTTCTTCCCAAGTTAGGTGTCGTCCTGGGCTAGAAATATATTTGGGCCCAGTCTTGGATTTTTTGGCCCTCAACAGTCAACAACCACGCTTACGCTCAACCCTAGTGCTCAAAAGTCATGCAGCCTAACGGACGCACGGTATACCGCTTATGACGAGTTTGGAGGCCCAACTATGTTTCATGAAAAAGCCCCCAGGATGGCAAAGAAGTGATGCAAGCTGACAAACACACAGGTCCATATCACAAAGCTCCCTTAAATTGTACTTTCTAGGAGACAATGTCGGCACCTAGGCATATGCAAGATGGTTTGACGGAGAAGCTGAACAGCTAGAAAACAATTGACTTAAGTGATGATCCCTCTATTCGAAGGCTCATTTCCATCAGTATCCACTTAACAGCCAAAGAGAATGAGGGTTTGGTTTGTCTGTTAAAAGAGTTCAGAGATGTGTTTGCTTGGAGCTATGAGGAGATGCCGGTTTGGATCCAAACTTAGTATGTCACACTTTGAATGCTGAGCCTAGTACTAAACCTGTTGTGCAGCTAAGGAGAAACTTCCATCCTTAAGTTGAAATGCAGATCAAGGTGGAAATTGACAAGCTTCTAGCCGCCGGATTCATCAAGCCAATCAAGCATCCAACTTGGTTAGCAAAAATAGTCCCTATAAAAAAGAAGACTGGCTTGATAAGGGTATGCGTTGACTACAGAAAACCTCAACAGAGCGTGCCCAAAGGATGAATTACCACTGCCTAACATGGATATTTTGATTGACTCAACCTCCAAGCAAGGCTTACTGTCCTTCATGGATGGATTCAGTGGCTACAATCAAATAAAGATGTTCCCTCCTGATGCCGAGAAGACAGCCTTTTGAACATCATATGGAAATTTCTACTACACCATCATGCCGGCCGTTCGGTCTTAAAAATGCCGATGCTACTTACCAGAGGGCTATGACAGCTGTGTTCCATGATATAATGGGGAAAGAAGTGATGGACTATGTGGATGATCCTGTAGTAAAATAAAAAACAGAGAAAGCCATCGAGAAGTTCTAAGGAGGGTGCTGGAAAGGTGTCAGCTGTACGGATTGAAGATGAACCCAAAAAAGTGCGCGTTCGGTGTTTCATCCGGCAAGTTCTTGGGGTTCCAGGTACACAAACGCGACATAAATGTGGATCCCAAAAAACCAGAGCCATAAGCTCCCTCACATCGTCTAAAAATCCAAAAGAATTGAAGAGCTTCATGGAAAAATTATCGTATATCTGGTGCTTTATCACCGGGCTTGCTACTCTAATTAGGGATGGCAATGGGCCGATTAGGGCTGGGTATGACAATACCATCCCAGTCCCAGCTCCCCATCCCCGTCCCCGTCCCCGCCCCCCGCCCCAGTCCCCGGTTTAGGCTTTTCGGGGAATCCCCATCCCCATCCCCGTCGGGGAAGTGCCTCCCATACCCGCCCCAATCCCCAGTTTTGATAAGATATTTCTTGTTAAAATAATTTTCTAAAGCACAGTCACATCATTGTGAATTTTTAAAAACAGCCACCACAAGATAATTTCTCAACAAGGCAAAGAAGGAGGACACAAAACTTGAAATAATTTCTCAATCCAAATCTTTAGAAACTTTTCAGGAAGCACAACAAATCCATTTAGTCTTAAATTAGAAAACCAATCCCAAAGAAATATTAACAATATTGTATCATCAAATAAAACTTCACAATTTCAATGAACTCTCCTATGCTTCATCATTCATAGCTTTAATCAAAAACCAAAGAGACGTTCTCTGTTTCAATGGTAGACTCCTACCAAAAATAAAATAAAATAATAAGATAAAGACATTACAATTATTTAAAAGAAAATGAGAAACTGGCCAATATAAGAAAAATCCTTTTTTAAAAAAATTAAGAGAGTTATTAAATATAAGAATGTTACCTCTTCCTCATTATTATCAACTTCCTCATCTTGAACGGTGAGTCTTTTAGCTTCATTCTCATTAGAGCTTGAAGCTAACCGTATTTTTATAAAAAAAATCAGAAAATAGTAATAAAATGTTTTACTTAATATGAAAAATATAACCACAAAAATATTTCAATACCTCTTATCTCACTCCATAACCAATCACGAGCGCACATCAATGCCTCTACTGTTTTTTAATGAAGCCGGCTACGATGGGGGCTTATAATCCTTCCACTAGTACTAAAGCAAGACTCTGAAGCAACTGTGGATACAGGAATGGCCAAAATATCTCTAGCAATATCATGCAAAGTAGGATATTTGATCTCATTTGATTTCCACCAACACAATATATCAAAATCATCATCATCATTCCTAGGTAAAAGAAACTCTTCTAAATAATGATCCAACTCATATTTAACATGTCCATGGGTAGTGGAGTGAGAAACAAACACATCCAATTGCTTTACCAAATCAAGTTTAGGCATAGATGGCCTAGATGAAGAAGTAGGAATCAAAGATTCATATTGCACCTGCTGACTTTGTTGAGATTTTGATTGATACTCCTTGACCAAGTCATAGAGAATATCTTTATATTTCTTAATCTCTTGAGCTGCATTGTTTGGATATATTAGAGGGCATAAAAATTCAATTTGTTTCATGTTATACCTTGGATCCAAAATACTTGCAACTCCCATCAAACCATGCATTGTATCCCAATACTTCTCAAACTTTGTTTGCATATGTAATGCGATTGCTTGCACCTCTTCTTGTTCAAAATTAAGCCAATCATAAATTGTTAATCTAATAGCACAAATATTCTTAAAGTAAAGATTGGCAGTAGGATACTTGGTCCCTGAAAAAAGCACAGTCACATGATAAAACATGGCCAACTTATAAACAAGCTCCTTTGTCTTTGCCCAATCACTTTCACTAGGCACTTCTTTGTACAACGGCTCACGATGCTTCAAACGAGGAAAAACATCTTTATATATCATTGCAGTCTTAAGCATGGAATATGTAGAGTTCCATCTAGTCTTACAATCAAGTTCTAACATTTTAGAGGTTGGAACTCTCAACTGTCTTGCTGCTTCAAGAAATTTCTCCTCTCTTTTTTGGGTTCCTAGCCAAAATGCAACACTGTACCTAATTTTCTCAATACTCTTTTTAATCACCTCTAAGCCATCTCTCACCACCAAATTCAGAATATGAGCACAACACCGCATATGGAATAAACGTCCATCTAACATAAGTGAACTTGAGCAAATCTTATCTAACATTATCGCAATCATGGAATCATTCGTAGAACAATTATCTACAGTTAATGTAGACAACTAACAATCAAGATTCCATTCGAACATGCATTCCAATAAAGCATCAGCAAGAACATCCGCCGTGTGTGGACATGGAACATATATAAACCTACAATAAAAACCAAATAAGTCACAATCTAATTAATTTTTTTTTTTTTAAAAAGAGTATTAATAATTCAAATAAGAATAATATAATAAATTTACCTTATTAGTCGGCTTTGTAAATTCCATGCATCATCAATGAAATGTGATGTGATAGTCATGAATCCTCTCTTTTGATTATTCGATGTCCACATATCTGTTGTAATGGCAATTCTACTTCTGTTGGTGTCCAACAACTTCATTGTTTTCTCCCTCTCAACTTCAAAAACCTTAAATATATTCTTCTTGATTGTGTTTCAAGAACACACTTTAAATAATGGTTGTAAAGCATTGGAATACATCTTGAATCCAATATGATCAACCATGGATAATGGATATTCATGAAAAATAATCATATTTTGCAAGTGTCCTCCTAGCATGGTCATGATCAAAATTATAAGTACCAAGCTTGACGGTCCCATCATTCGACTTTGTAGGATTCAACATTGATTGATCTATGGTTCTTTATCTTTTATAAAGACAAGACTTTACATGATCAAGTAAATGTCTAGTCCCATTCTTGCTATTTGCGCCTAAGGTATTCTTACAATGACTGCACACAGCTTTCATTTTACCATGAATTTCTTTCTTTTCAAAATGTTCCCAAGCAGGAGATCTACCTTTCCTTTTATTCACAACATCTTGAGTTGAACTGGTGACTTATGTGTTGTTATTTTCAGTTACTGTAGGATTGCTATCATTTTCAGTTGGTGTTAAGATTATTATCCTCCTCAATTTGGGTTTCAGGAACTTGAGTCTCTTCATTGTTGTCACCCATCTAAGAAAAAAAAACATATACATTAAAAATATAAAGATTGATACAACAATTGGAAGGTACAATATTTTTTACAATACAAAATTATCAAAGAGAGAACCTTGCTGACCTTTTGCACGTGAACTTGATTTGAAAGAAATCTTAAACAGAGAATCTTGATGTGCAGTCGCTCAAAGAATTCGAGAGGATAGCATCTTTTTTGAATATGAACAAAACTCAAAACCCAAATTCATATATGATCTACTTGATGATGGCATACAAAAACTTAGCTTTTTTGTAAACACTTTTGAGTTTTAACATTCCACTTTTATTTCCTCATCATTCATGGTATGTTTGAAGATTTTGGTTTTCCTAACAACCAATAGAAGCAGCAGCATGTGGCCAACCCCTCATCTTCATTCATGGTCTGTTCATGATCCTCACCATATTAGACCACACCACCATGTTGTTGCCAAGTTTGGTTAAGGGGAAATCTCCTATTTTTATCTATAGATGAGACATCCCTAGTTGTTTGTGTCGCTGTGCATGCCAACCCTATGCAATGTATCAAGAATAAGGAGCGACGCCGACGCTAGGGTAACTTCATTTATTATATTATATTAATATATATATTTTATATATTAATTATAAATAAATATATTACTTATCGGGCCGGGTTCGGGGATTTTGCAAATTTGGGAATCCCCATACCCAACCCTGACTTTCCCCGAAAACTCCCCCCATTAGGGCCAGGGACCCAACAGGTATTATTGCCATCCCTAACTTTAATGTTTGTTTTTACTCTTTTACTCAAGAAAGGCAAGCCATTTGTATGGAGCAAGGAGTGTCAAGAAGCTTACCAACAAGTGCAACGACTGATTACCCAGCTACCCACCATGAAGGCGCCCATTATGGGACTTCCACTCAAGCTTTATTTAGCTACAACGAATGCCACGGTTAGAGCTTTGCTTGACCAGGATAACCATGACAAGGAGGAAAGCCCTATTTATTATGTGAACAGACAATTAAGGGGAGTGTTGTTATGTTAACTTGCAATTGTACAAGCCAATTAGTAGTATAGCAAGACAAGTACGAGGTCATACCCACGAGGACTGAGAAGTTAAGTCTAAAACAAAATTTAAAGTGAGAGTGATTGTGATTGTCAAAACAAATGAAGCAAAATGAAATTGCAAACAAAAGCAAAATAAGCAAATGGAACAAAGGGTGGTATTGAAGGTTGAAAAACAAATTTGGAGACTATAGCATTAGATTCACCATAACAATTCAATTCTAGGTTATAAGGATTCAAGTGACAAGTCTAATTCATATTCAAAGATTTATTCTAGCTAAAGTATGATTAAGAAATGGTGTCTGGTCCTAACCTTTTATTCCTTATTCCCTAATTAGATCCCTGTTGTTGAACCTAAACTAAGCATTATAAATTCATTAAGCATAGAAGAACGTTTTAAACAACCAAGCATATATCTAATCCCTGTTGTCGAATGTCCATACATACTCTTCCGATTCATGGTTCAACTAGAATTAAGGCATATGGTGTCTACTCTTAATTCCAACCAAGATACACAAATCTGAATGGTAGCTAGGCATTCCGATTAGCATATAGGCAGGTAGGCATAATGAATAAGAACATGAATCATGAATCATGAATCAAACTTGAAACTTGAAATTTTGTAAACCCATAATATTCATGTTAGGTTACATTGAAGCCCTAGTTATGGATTAGCTACTCATAATGGGAAAGAAACTTAAGCAAAAATGAGAAAACATAATGAATGCAATAAGAGTAGAAAAACCCTTTTATGAAGTTCTTGTGGTGTCCAATGCTTCTCCAAGAGCTTCTCCATGTCTAATGTTTCTCCAAGAGCTTCCCCATGTCTAGAAGGATGTATGAAGGTTAAGGAGGTGATTTGGGATGAGTTGGGTGAGTGGTGATGGCTGAGAAAGAGAAAATTAGTAGGTAATGGAAGAGAGGCTTGCTGGGACATTTTTTATGATTTGGGGCTGTTTAGAGCTTTGGGTTGATTGCTAGAGTGTTTGGGGTTGTGGGAATGTTTGAGGGTGATTTCTGAATGTGTTTGGGAAATGATGGGAGTGCAGAGGATGGAGTGAAGGATGGACGAGTTGTGGGAGTGTGAATCCTAGGATGTGTGTTGATGAATGTGTTTGGGAAAGTGATGGGAGTGTGGAGGATGGATGGAGTGATTTGTGGGATTGTGAATCCCAAGATGTGTAGTGTAGAATGGAAGTGGTATTTATAGGGAGAAGGAAGTGAGAAATTTGAATTGAGTATGGCTTTCACCTATAATACCCACTTTACCAACCTTACCTAACACACCAATGCAATACAAAATCAGTTTCTTTTCTTATTTGGATGTTGCACTTCACCAACAAACCCCACCAGAAATCATAGCTCATGCATAGCTCATCATGACAAAGCAGCAATCAGCTCATCCTTAGGTCACCATGACTAGTAACTTCATGGGCTCACGAATTGGGCTTCCTTTAAGAAATTGATGACTTTTGAGCCATCCATCTTGAAGTTCAAAATGTAATCTTTCCAACCACATGTTATTTGGGCCAATCCAAGGTCGAAGGAATGAGTTAAGGCCGAAACAAATTTGTAACTCAGTTTGCATGTTTTTGCACCATTTTGCACATTTTCCTATCCAAAGCCACTATTGCTACCTAAACCTCAATGAATTGAATGATAAACACAAAAGAGATTAAAAGCACAAGTTTAACTCAAAAACATAACGAAATCATAAGCCAAAAGGGTACAAAATGATATACAATTATGAACCAATCAGGGAGCCGAAACGCAATATCCGAAGACCAAGCTCTTATGCCTTACCCTTGTTTATGCTGCGCAGCGGCTACGAGATTACTTCCTTGCTCACGACCTGCAGCCTATAGTGAAGTGTTACCCCATAAGGTATTTTCTTACATGACCTGTGTTGTCGGGGATGCCTTATACTTTGGCTGTTACAACTATCCGAGTTTCATATCACATGCACAACTCCTAGAGCGATGAAGGGACAAGCTGTGATTGATATGTTGGCTCTATTTCCTAAAGTTAAAGAATCCACTCTTTCCGAAGAAGTTCTAGGGGACCTATCAGAACTACCTGCCACTGCTATAGAGGGGGAACCATGGACTCTCTACTTTGATGGTTCTTTTACATCGAACGGCGAGGGAGCATATGTGGTACTCATTAGTCCCGAGGGACAGGCCACGACCCTTTCATTCAAGCTGAATTTGCCATGCACAAATAATGTAGTCGAGTAAGAAGCTTTTGTTATGGGATTGTTTACAGCAAAGGAGATGGGCATAGAGAAGATTAAAGTCATTGGCAATTCAAACCTGGAGCTAAGTCAATTGCAAGGGAACTTCACTATGAAAGAGGCAACCTTGGCCCTGGATTCTACAACGTTGAAAGGCTTCTCAGTTTTTCAAGCAAGTTGTGCTAGAACTCATCCCAGGGGTCACCAACAAATATGCTAATGCTTTAGCTACGTTGGGATCAAAACTCTCATTTGTCAAGGAGTAGCCTAATATTACAGTAATAAAGAAGGACATGCCAGCAGTCAAAGCAATGCCTCAAAAGGAGCCACTGGAAGAAAATGACTAGAGAAAGCCTGTGAAAAAGAAGGTGGATGAAGGAGGCGACATCAGAGGCTTGAAGGACTATGCAATCATTTTTGGGGAACTCTATAAACGTCTCCCATGAGGTGTTTTGACCCGTTGCATAGGAATAACAGAGGCATAAAAGTGGGTACAGGCAATACATGATGCCACTTGTAGTTTGGAGCCATATATTAACTTGTATCGGCGCTTACAGCACAAAGGTTATTATTGGCCAGAAATGAAGAAACAAGCAGTCGAAGTTCAGTCTAATTGACCTCAATGTTCTACGATACCCTCTGCCGAAGAATCATTCACCATCTCTTTCGCGGAAGATTTGAGGGCTTCATACTTAGCATTCTTCATCAAAGGGACCCTACCAACCAACTCAAAACATGCTCACATGCTTAAAAAGACATCAAAGAGGTACTTCATAGACGGATCGGCTCTCTATTGTAAAGGATTCAATGGTGAGCCATTAAAATGTTTAGGAAGAGCAGAGGCACCCCAAGTCTTGCAAGAAACACGAGTTGGAGAATGTGGTAAGCACCAAGGAATGAAGAAGCTTTACCGGCAGCTGCCAAGTTTTGGGTACTACCTGGCCTACAATGAAGAATGACGCACACAACCTTTGTGAAGAAGTGCCACACATGCCAAATCCATGCCAACCTAAACCAGAAGCTTTCCACACTGTTGCAGGACATGCACACTCCTTGGCCTTTTCATACCTGGGGGCTTGACTTAATTGGAACTATGCATCTACCTTCCGACGGCTACATATAGATCCTCACTGCCACTCGTACTTTACGAAGTGCGTCAAAGTAATTCTCCTCTTAAAAGCCACGGGGCCGCCTACTCAAATTTCATCCTTGCATACATCATGTGCAGGTTTGGAATGCCATACAAAATCATTACCAATAATGACACGCCTTTTGTTAACAAGCAAGTGAGCTCAACACTCAATGGTTACAGTATCAAGCATCACCGCTCCACACCTTACTACCCACAAGGAAATGGTCAAGCTGAAGCCACAAACAAAACTTTACTAAGAATTCTAAGCAATATGGTATACGAGCACGAAGAGGGTTGTAGTATTCACCTACCAGATTCTTTGTGGGCTTACCGCACCTCTCCAAGAAGAGCCACATGTTTCTCTCTTTATTCACTCGTGTATGGGTTCGACGCCATTTCACCTTTCGAGATCACCATCCTCACTGCCAGAGTATCAACCATCAATGACCTTGAATGGGATGGAAAATCATGCTCAAGCTGGCACTAGATGGACCTTGAAGCCTTGGAAGAAAAAAGAGCATAAGCCGAAAAGAAGACGACATTGTACCATAAAGTTGTTGCCCAAGCTTATAACAAGACAGTCAAATCTCGAACTTCAAGCAGGGAGACCTCGTGCTAAGAGTCGTTGAACATCTGAGAAAGCAAATATCAGGGGCCCTCCAAATTTGCCCCACAATGGGAAGGCCCGTTGCGGTCGAAGAAGCTTACAACAGTGACTACTATAGCTTTGTCTCTATCAAGGAAGACACGCTGACAGATCCCATCAACGGGAAGTGGCTCAAGCCTTACTACCTGCTAAATTAACCTTGCATTCTATCCTTTTGTTCTTACTTTTCTTTCTATTTCAAAGATGAACTCCTTCTATATTCTTACCTTATGTTTTTGGAAAAATTTTATAAAAAGCACCATCATGGTAGCATGCCAAGGTGTAAAATGAACTTTGCAATGGAAATGAAGGAGTATTTTGAAAAAAAAAAATCAGTCTCTAAAGCCTTTTCCTTTCTTTATTTCGAACTTCCTTTGCTTTGAAATATATATATATATATATTGTGTGTGTGTGTGTGTGTGTGTGTATATGTATAAAAAAAAAAATCGTAAGCAAATTTTCAAAAAAAAAAAAAAAGAAGAAAAACGTCGCTAACAATAAGTATACCAAGCAAAACCACTTAGATGGGATCCCAAGTTGTTAACAAACACCATGCATGAGCAAAATCATATGCTCTTAAAAAAGAATTTTAAAAAAAAATCATGCTAGGTACTTGCATCGTGTGGACGTAATATGTATATTGAGGTGCTGGAATAGCGGAACCATTGGCTCCCATTAACAGCTAAGGTTATCAGGATGCCCAAAACTTCACGACATTTATGGATTTCACGAGAACCTTTTCAAAATCTTGCACATATTGATCTGGCTTCTCTGAAGCATGATAAGAGGGTGTATTTTGGATCAAACAACTAAGCAAGCCTTGCAAAAAGTGTTAAAGCAATGTATCTGAGCTTTTTTTTGAAGATCTTACCGAAATTTTGGCAGCATGTGGCTTTTTTAAGACTACCCAACCTATCAAAGTTTCAAGTAGTTCATGAGAATAAATTCCACCAACCAAGAAAAATATATAAGACAAGCAGGATTACAACATGCCTCAAGCATTCTAGAAATTAATCCAAGTTCCAGCAGTTTGATCGGTTCATAATTGTATATTATTTCTTACCCTTCTAGCTTATGATTTGGTTATGTTTTTGAGTTAAACTTGTGCTTTTAATCCTTTTTGTGTTTATCTTTCAGTTAATTGAGCTTTAGGTAACAATGATGGCTTTGGAGAGCATAATTCATGCAATTCAAGCATGTTAAGGCCTAATTTGGATGAATTGAT